>VZRN01003921.1:5506-23089 GCA_013397935.1 Dasyornis broadbenti | reverse complement strand
TTTTTTTTTTTTTTTTTTTTTTTTTTTTTTTTTTTTTTTTTTTTGTCAGAAGCTGCAAAGAATTCTGTTCTTCACGTGAAAGCTGAAGTCTATAAATCTCTGGACAGTTACGCAGCCAGTCTGGCCAGAGCTATTGAAGCTGATGTGAAACTCAGCCTGTTTGGCGAAGATGCTTTACCAGGAGCCCTCTTCCCCATGCGGACTCTGTCAGGAAGCAGTGGGAACACTCGGCGTGGTGTCAGGCCCCATGCCAGCCAAAGACTGAAGTTGCAGAGCATCGATGAAGGGAACACTTGACTTGAGCACTGGAGTAAGGAAACAGAGTGAAACCACTAAGCGGGGCCTATTGCAGCTGTTAGTGTTTCACCAGAACCAGGATACCTTGTTGGGATATTTTCAGTGTTTTTTCAACACCTGAAATCAGCTGAATTCTGTACTTGCATCAGCATTTTACAGCAGTGTTTGTTTACTGCTTAGGGTGCTATTGACTCTTCTGCCACATCATTATCACACAGTGCATAGGAATGCAGGGGTTGGTTTCATTGACCAGATCACTAGTCAGTTGAATCTTGGCTCCATTAATGGCCAAAACTGATACAGGAACAAAACAGAAAAAGTATGTGCAGTACTTAATTCATTGTTACATCCATCCTCTTGTGACCACCAGAATAATTAGTTGATACTTGATAGTTGGAGTGCTCTGATGGGAGCTTGTATATTGGGTACTACATACAGCCTTACTGTCACAGACTTTCAGATGAGGAGCATGGACTTCACTAAGGGCAAAACCTGAACTTTTCAGGGAGCTTTTGCAGATTATGGCCCTACATACCTTCGCTGGGGGATATTTTCGTTTATTCAGCCGTTAGAATGCCAGATCTGACACTGGACTCTGCTTTGCTTCAGCAGCACGAGACTCCAGCTCCTCTGGGTGTAATGGGTGGGAGCAGACCTGTGCTGGAAACAGCACAAAGGTGGGATTTGAGGAAATCATTGGTGCAGAATTCTTAGTTTCTCTGAGAACTCCAGCTCATGTGCTGGGTTTTGCCATTACTAAAAGGGCACTCTGTGGCTGTGCTAAGCTTGACAGAATATAAATAAGATATTATCGCTTCATATTCAGGATTCATCTTTTGTAGAGAGAAGATAGTTTGTTTTTTTTTTTTTTTTTAATCATGAGGGAATGTAGTATTTAAGGTATTGTTACCTCAGTGCTTCTTTTTCTTCGAGTATGAATTCATTAATCTCAAAAATAAGAACATTTGGCACTTATACTGCACTTTGCATGTTCTTAAGCACGGTACAGACATTACCTTGTTAGGCCTTTGTGACCGGGTTGATCAGCCCTGCTTGCCAAAGAAGAGAAACTCAGCACAGCCAAGCTGCTGGCAGTGAAACAAGCTGCAAAGGTGGGAAGGTTTGTAACGAAAAGAGGGATGACGTGGATCATACTGAGGAACTTTTGTGTGCCTTCTTGGGCAACCCCCTTCCTTACTTTGGGAGGTTACAGCCCTTCCTTATTGCCTGTTTTAAAGAGGAGACATAAGTGAGC
The DNA here is from genome assembly GCA_013397935.1 of Dasyornis broadbenti. Lineage (NCBI taxonomy): Eukaryota > Metazoa > Chordata > Aves > Passeriformes > Dasyornithidae > Dasyornis > Dasyornis broadbenti. Next base: position 21,537 of record VZRN01003921.1, on the reverse strand, counting down.
AGGATAATTCCTTGGGAGTGGGTGTCAGTAGTATGTGGACTAAAGGACCAAGGATTTGCATTTGTTTACTCTCTGTCTGCTCCATGTGCCTCCACCTTTCCTCAGAAGTGCTTTGTATGAGGTTTTGCTGCAGATTATTTGGAAATCAGGAGCAGGATGTTTCCATCTGAGCAAAAACTGAGTGTACACTCATCAAGTTTTGTCTCTGTGCAACTTATTCAGAGGCACAGAAGTAAAGTGTTGTGAGGCAGAGCCTCAGTCTAGTACTGTATTTAGACATGCTATTTGTCTCAGAAATGTGTTTCAGCATAAGCTTATGTCCATCTCTGGACAAAGCAACTTGACTTTCTGAACTAGCCTGAATCCCATTGCATTCCCATGTAAAATATAACTGCATGCTTAAAATTCAGTACATGGTTTGCTGATTTAAGAACAGGCTGTTAGAGTAAGAACACTTAAGCTCCAGTAAGATGGCTCTTAGCATAATGCAGGAATAAACCAATAATAGTGAGGTTCTAACTCCTGCATTTTTTACTTCTAATGTGTTAGAGAAATTTGCATCTGGGCACTCATTAGCAGAAAAGAACCAAAAAATCCTAGTATCTGCCAGGAAACACCCTACAGCAAGGTCATTATTGCTGTTAATATTATAATCACAGTTCGTTGTAGGACTAAACACTCCTTAAATTATACACTTGCCTGGAAGTATTTTGTCTGCATCCCTTGTATTCCGTATTCCTGCTTCGAAACAAGTCACTGAATGTCAGAAGGGCACACACAAGTATGTGTGCATTGTGGAGGATTCAGTGCTAGTGCAAAATATTCTGTGTTTAGGAGAAAAAATTCCAAGGCATGTGTGAAAGCACAAAATCGATAGTATTGTGTTAAAAGCACGTTTTTCACACAGGTACTGAGACAAATACAGCCTTCAGGCAGGTCAGGGGGATTGCATCAGTTTACGCCATGGCTGAATTTGGCTGCCAGTCTTCATGTCACTAATCCGTTATTTAGTGTAAATGTTGTTCATATTTTTCTACACGTGTAATAACCCTTCCATAACTCTGTTATTACCAGAGTCGTTCTCTCACTTGAGTTCTCATTAACAAAAGCAGTAATTGAGAAAAGAACATGTTTTGTAAAACTATATTCCCCATCTTTAAATACAAAAGAGAAAAAAAAACCCCAAACTTATCTCCAGCTCCTGATGGTCTGTGGTGTTTGTTTATACTACTGTTATTTCAACTTACTTTTAAAATTAAAATATTTAAAGATGAATTTATGTCCTGCTTGCAGGATGAGCCTGTCAGCAGCGGCAGCTGGAGCCGTGTCCACGACACGGGGCTATCCCGGATGGAACACGGCTCCTTCCGCACTGGGCGGTCTTTGGGAGCGCGGCCGTTCCCCCGGGGCGAGGAGCGAGGTCACGCCCCTTTGTCTCCGTGACCACGCCCCTCAGTGCCTCCTCCGCCTTCCTGTTCCCGACGTCGGGCCGCGCGGGGGTAGGCGGGGATCAGAGGTGCCCAGCGCAGACGTGATTGGTTAATACGTCCTTGCCCCACGCTGATTGGTGGGTTCGCCGGCCGGGCAGCATTGGCTTGTTCGAAGGGCGGGCGCGGCGGGGCCGCTCGACCATGGAGGCAGTTCTGTGCGTTGAGCACGGTGAGGGACGACCCGGGGCTCCGGGGGTGTTGAGGGGGTGGGGACAGGTCTCGGCTTGACCAGTTCCGCTCTTCTCCGCTCCGCAGGGTCCCTCTGCTTCCTGAAAACGGGCGTCCGCGATGGCCCCAACAAAGGGAAGAGCTTCTACGTGTGCGGGACGCACGGCCCCGGTGCCTGTGGCTTCGTCCTCCCGGCGCCGTAGGTGCAGGGCAGGGGACGGCAGGAGGGGGACGATGGGACAGGGAACACACGCGGCTGTCCTGAGGGAAGTTTGCTGCTCTGTCAGCAGTCGCAAACTTGTTTCCTTACGTAGTCTTTGTTTTGTCGCAAATGATTGTATTGCGTGGCAGTTTCCTGGGCAGCTCGTCTTGTCTGTATTCTTCTGCTTCTCCTTTTCTCCTTTCAGCGTCCCTGCTTCTCACTGCTTGATCCATGAGGGGTGCGTGGTGGAGCTGCAAGTCTTGGTTCAGCAGCCGGACAGAGATGAATACCAGTAAGTTCCTCAATTTTTTTAAAAACCGGGTGTCTGCCTTAAAACGGGTAAAACCTATGTTCCTTCTTCCTTCTTTATCCTATGTTTAGTGCTTAAAATAATCTTCTCAAACTACTTCTGGCTAATGGTCCTTTAGTTTTTGCAGTTACAGGTCAGAAAACTTGAATCCTGTGATTTAGTAGTTTTTCTGTAATGAGAATTTAACATCCACCTAGGCAGTACCTGTGTCCTGCGTGGAAAGGAGGGCTGTTCTTAGAGTATCTCATTTTTACGGCACATTTGAAAGCTTACTTTGTAGGATGCTGCCTCTTAAAAATAAAGATCGTTATTCTTAGGATCAGAAGGATCTCAGCTCTCTTTATTATTTATGAGCAAGTGAGAGAGTTGAACTGCCAGTCTTTCCAAGTGGAAATGGGGGTTTGTTGTACAGGTTGAAACATTTGAAATTGTTTGATGGTGGCTGACTTGTAGTTTCCCTCTAAAATTGAAGAGGGTCATTGAACCCTGAGGCCTTCACTTACCTTATTTCCAAATGTTTGCCATTTTTATTAGCAGTCATATCCAACAGTATAAATCTGGGTTATCAGATAATGTTTGTTTTTAACAGAATTGAACATGGCTCTGTGGTTGCATTCATCTAAACTCAGCATCAAATTCACCAGTATTAATTCTGATGATGTTCTTGCAGCAGTCCTGGTTGGCTGCTAGTTTCTACAAGAAATAACATCTAAATTATTTCTGTTCCTGTGCTGCTATAAAGATGAGGTGTCCTATGTAGTGTAACTAAAAGAAGAGCTGTTTCCTTACACCTTGAAATCATAAGATGCTTCTAAGGCTCTAAACATTGACAGTATTTTTGCCTGAGCAGTTATTCTTTTATTGCTAAAATTTAAAGAAACCCCAAACCACAAAACTAAACCCAAACCCTCAGAATCTTCATCCAGAGAACAATACTCTTGTAAAAAGCTGTTGCCAGTGTTCATGGCTTTTTGTTATGTAAAGGTCTGAATGTAAAGTACAGATTAACAGAACTTGTCTGTGATCGTTTTTTTTTGTGCAAAGTACTTTTTAAAGAATGCTTAGAGCTTCTTTACTGGTTCCTGGGGTTGAAATCTTGTTTTAATCATTGGTAGGTTGTTTTACCGGTGCCTTAAAAGTAAGTCAGATGGGAAGAAATGGTGTGGAAGCATCCCATGGCAGGTATGAGTGTTTCATTTGTATTTAGCATTTATAGTATCACCTTATTCCAGCATGACTTTTCATTCCATATACAGTAATTGCCTCTGAAACTGCTTAGTGGGAGATTTTATGTTTTCCAACTGAAATGTATATCAGCCTGCTGTCCTCTAGATGAGATTTCACTTTCTCCTAAGCTGTGTGAAGTGCTCACTGTTCTCCAGTCTTAGAAGACACTTGGATTTGGTTCCTGGCTGTCTTCTTTTCTAGAGATAGTGCTGTTGGGACTTGATCCCAAAAAACGGTGGGAATGGCAAAGAAAGTAGAAAACCAGCAGTTTTACTTTGGATTTCTTGTGAAATGTTTATCCCGATTCTTTTAAAATTATAGGAAAGATGATCTTGGTAGAGAGTGAAGTCTTGCTTGAGATGATCAGGTTGTGTGTGTAGCTAACAGGCTTTAATTATTTTTATGTTAGCATTTACTCTCTTGTATGTTTTGCAGGACCCAAAAGCTACCAAAGTGACAAAAGCCTTAGAATCCCAGTCCAGCACAGCACCTCTCTTCAATCCCACTAGCCAAAGAAATCCGTTCAAAGTGCTGGACAAAAATGGTGCACCATCATCCTGGAAACAAATGAAGCAAGGAAATGGAGAGGAAAGTAAAGCAAAAGAAGTTAAAGCAGAGAACGAGAGTGTGCTGGCATCCCATAAGGAAAAGAAATCAATCTCTGATTCCTCCATGGACAAAGAACCTCTAGAAGGGCTCAAAACTAAAAAAAACCCATCCACAGGAAGTACAAGTGACCGAGAACTTCAGGAGACTACAGTTTCTGAATCTAAACTTGGTCTTTCTGAGACCAGGAAAGGGAAAAATACACTTTCAGAGGAAGGGAAATATGGTGGCAGTGGCAGGGACTCCAAGAAGCCTTCCGAATGTGTGGACAAGGAGAGAGGTGCGAGATCAAAATTCTTGCCACTAAACGTTGGAAAGCAAAGCACAGGTACCAAACCTCCAGCGCAGGAGCAACTTGGAGAAAAAAGCTTAAAAAGTTGTGGGGATAAAGAAACAAGAGAGGAGGATTGCACTGTTCAGAAGAATGGTGAAATGAAAGTGATGTCTAAAGAAGATGCTCCTTTCCCAGAAGGAGCACAGTCGGAATCGCAGCATCCTGCCCTGAGGGGAGGTGCAGAGGCAGAGCTGCCCAAGACGCAAGTTGGACCAGGGCTGCCACAGCCTGCTGGTGAAGCCTCTGGCAGTGACAGTGATGAAGTACAATTTGTTTGTTCCTCATCAGGTAAAACTAAACCTGAGAAATCAGTTGAGATTTCTTCAGGAAAATCAGTGATGCCCGAAAGATAGGCTAGAAATAAAACCCCATAGATCAGTGTCTATAGAGCAGGTATTTGTTTATTGCAGCGCTGGAAGTGAGGGGGATCTTTCCACCTAACTCACTTGCCTTTGTCAAGTGTTGAGGTTTATTTATACAGAAAATAATGCTAAGTATTACTATGTCATTACATACATGCTAGAACTGATTTACATAACATGAGCTCATGGTGATTAGGTAATTCTTTGCGCTGCGCTTGCGCGTCCCCAATTTGGTGGTCGTGAGGGTCTCCAAGTGAGGAAGGCTCAATGTCTTCGTTGCATTTGATCTTTTCAACTTTGTCTTCGGAGCATGTGCATTTATGGTGTTCCTCAGTCATTTTAGTTTTAATTACTTTAGAGTCTTCTTTCTGTGGCTTATCAGCTTCACCTTCACCTTTGCTAGTTTTTTATCAGTGCTTGTCCATTTTTGAAACTATCCACTTGGTGAGGGGGTGTTTTTTTTCTTTCTCTTTCTTCTATTCAGCATGAAGCACCTAGTTAACTGTATAATAGCCATTACATTGTATAGAAAGTTATAATTCAGGTTATATTGATAGACATATATATAGGTATGATTCAGGTTATACTGATATAGAAAGTTATGATTTAGGTTACATTGATATATATAGGTATGATTCAGGTTATATAGATATCTTCTAACTTAAGCTATATAAGCGTTTTGCAACTTTGGCCCAAACTATATGTATCATCAGGAAAGAGTGTGCAGAAGACATCTTTGCCAGGAGCAGCAGTATCACATCACATGGAAGGACCCCAGGACCCTAAAGTGCTTCATAACCATCTTGTAGTCCAGCTGAAACAGAAAAAGGTAATTTATTGCACCTGTTATTTGGGGGATTTATTGTTCTTTTGTCAGGGTGACTTCCCTTACTTGTGACAGGCATCAGAATATGGTATCTCTTCACAGCAGAAACTCAAAATATGGTTAAAAAGATGTGGCCTGGTAGGGAATTCTGCCTATGCACATACTGATTGTATTGATACAAAACAATTACCACTAAGGTAATACAACCTTCCACATTTGGGGTTGCTCAGATTTGACCCACCTGAAGTTGTGTCTTGTCTTTTACCGTGAAAGTAATTTGCATAAGATGGAATAGTGCACAGCCAGCTTAACCTTTGCAAATAACATGGCTGTTTCTGGTAGCATCCCTTGGCCTTGTGCAGTAGGAGTGATCTAGGTATGAAAGCTCACACTAGGGTGAAGTAAACTACCTGCCTGTTTGCATTTTTTTTTTTTAATAATTGCCAATCACTATGTTCTACAGCTTTTATTATGGGCCCTCGTTTGCCTAGAGTTCAGAACAGAACCTTGAAATAGTCAGAACTGTTGTTTGTGCAAGTGTAGAAAAAAAAGGTGCAACTGGGTTAAATCTGGGTGCTTTGAGAGATATTAAGATTGTCAGTCACCTGTTTCCTAAAAAGGAGTCCCTGTGTCCTTCCATCTTTTCTAATGAGCACTAATGGTTAGTTTATTTTCTTCTAAAAGGCTATTTAATTGCACTGAATGGCACTTGAAAGTTTTTGGAGATTACAGAACAGAATCAAAATAGAAATTAAAATGGGATAAGATTAGTTCTTTTTAGACTTCTGACCTTACTGTTTGGTGTTGGCAGAGAGCTTGGTAACCACACTCAGGCTTTGGTTTCTTTCTTGTTTTGCAGAGTACATTGGCTACAGTGAATATTCAGTTGCTGCCAGATAAAGGGGAACGGTTATTAAAACAAGTGCAGGATTTGGAAGCTGCACTCAGCGCTCTTAACATTTCAACAGCAGATACTAGTGAAAAAGGTAGGGCTAATTTTTATTTTTTTAATTGATTCACAGGTTTACAAAACAGTTTATCTTAAAATAGTTGTTAATATGGAGGAAATACAGCATAAATTTATGGCCAGTAGTCTATATAAAATTTGTCTGTTGAGATTTGCTGAAGATGGAAAGTGTTAATTGCAAAATGTGTGTCTGGGAGCAGATGAATGGAACAATTCAAAAGTTTCCTCTGAAGGGTAGTGGCTTCCCAAGGGAGTTCCGATTAGAATCCAGGGCTGGTTTGGTTTCCAGCTTTGGCTACGTGATTGAGACAGGTATCTCTATGAGAACATACCAATGAAGTGTTAACTCCCTGTGTTGCATTATGGAACTATGCTGTTTATGCATGTTGTTGTGACTGAATGTTCCAGGGACCAGATTCAAAATGGGCAGCTTCTAGTGTGCCACTCCTGAGAGAGAAAAGCTCACAAGTTCTTGGCCCATTTGTTCTTGGATGTTTCAATAGTTTTTGTGTTCAAAATACTGACAAGAGAGATGTCTTCAAAATTAATAAATTGTTTGGGAATAGTGTACAAAACTGACCTTGTTTGTACTACTCTGATCAGAGTGGCAGAGTTCTCTGTGTTGCTATAAACCACGTATTGAGGCTGGAGCTGAACTCGTTGCCTGTCACAGCAGCAGGCCAAGAGCACATGTTGGTAGTTGCAGTGGCTCAGGTGATGTGACAATCTGCTCTTAAACTGGTGTCACCACTTAATAGTATTTTACAAGCAAAGTATTGCGCAAAACGAAGGCTCTTCCCTGGGCCTGTAGAGCAAGGCTCTGAGGTTCACTGTGCAACCTTTTCAGCCTGTAATTCCTTTCTCCTTAAGGGCAGGACAGCACAAGCAGCAGCTGCCGTGAAGAATCTTTGTCTAACCCATTTGGCAGGCCAGGTGGTACGAAGTTGATAATACCACTCCCACTCCAGGATCCTACAGCAAAGGCCTCTGCAGCCTCACACAGTCACCCCTCGGCTGCTGTTAGTTTGGGTTCCAGTGGCCAAAGTTTTGGAAGTAAGTCTAGAAAGACTTTGTCATTAAAGAGAACACTGTTGAGTATTATTTCTGAAATAATCCTACAACTTGTGGATCTGTGTGTGAGTACTAAACCTTTTTTGTTACTGTGAGCTTCATACTGTGCCCCAGGCATCTGTAGCCACTGAAATCAATCTTTGAGGTGAAAGATCTGTTTGGGAAAGTTAGCTTTGTAAACACATCTCTGGTACTGTATCTTTGCAGTGAACGTTGGTATGCAGAATCTGTATGGGGGAAGAATGACAGAAGACCGAATCAGGGCTGTACACCATGCCACATTTGAGGCTATTAATCATCTTCACAGATCTTTAGAATCCTGTCCAACAGAGGAGACAGCAGCTGAAGATCCTTCTGGACTGAAGGTGGGTTGGCAATGATGGAAGCTGTCATGCTGATGCATGAATCATAACCTCTGAGTGGTACCCTAGAGCATTCTTTCCTTTCCACTTTGACATACTTTGCATCTTGCTAGAAGGAGATACTCTAATACATTCCATCCATATTATTTGTACATGACCAGCAGAACAGAGGTGTGAGGAACAGGCTGACAACCTCATTGTTCATTTTTCCTGGTGAGCTATAAGAAATAATCTTTCAAAAAGGTGTTGCAGGTGATTGAGTTCATGCAATGCAATGAACTCCAGAGTAGTTAGTTCTGATCTGCCAAGAGCAGCTCTTTATCTGTGGGGTGATGCAGAACTCATATTTGAGGTTATGTGCAAGGTATTGGAAGGCACATGCCTCTACAGGATGGTGTGTAGATGCATACATGTTGTGTCAGTTGTCACATTGTCTCGGGACCTTTTCAGTGGTGGGGAAGGCCACTGAATATCCTGTGATGGTAGTATGTAGTCCCTCTTCTTGCTATAAGAGTCTTAGGCTTGGTGAGAAAAGGGGAAGTGTTCTCAATCCCTTTGCTTGACAGTGATAGCTGTTGTAAGCAGGGTAGTGTGGGGTGGATTTTCCAGCTGAACGAGCCTCTTTATCTGCTCTCTGAGAGCACTGTGAGCCGCTAGGCTGGTTTGTGCATGAAGCGTTGGGAAGATTCACCTGTGGTTCTGCTGACCTCCTGTCTTCAGGAGTTGCTTACCTTGGGTATCCCAGTCCATGTGGAAAAAGAACAGGTAGGTAAACTCCTTTTAGTAGGATTGTAGTAAAACAGTTGAAAAGGATAATTAGTACAAGAAGCAGAAGTGTCTAAATTTTGCAAGGTGCTTCCTTCAAATGCTCTGTCTCACCCCCTCAGGTTCCACTGCTGCAGCACCAGAAACAGGCGCTTGCATGGCTCCTCTGGAGAGAGAGACAGAGGCCGTGTGGAGGAATTCTGGGTGAGCAACAGAATGGAAAAGTGGATTTTGTAGGGCAGGTCTATGGCAGCAAAATTTTGCATGTAACTTACTTGGAGGCCAATAACTGGTTATTTCGTGGGCATGTGGAAAGGGCTTGTTTTCTGTGCCCTATTACCAGGTATTACCCAATTACTAAATCATACCCTGAAATTTTCATCTGTGTATTTTTAATTTTCTGGATTCCCCAGGGCACTTTCTGTTGTAGTATTTACCTCAGTGTAGATCTAAGCCAAGAGGGCTCAATTCTGCAGGTGATAACTTTTGTGTCTTTTTACAGCGGATGACATGGGCTTGGGGAAGACTCTAACAATGATTGCTCTCATTCTGGCCCAGAAGCAGCTGAACACAGAGAAAAGAAAGGAGACATTAGAAATATGGCTATCCAAAAATGGTATAGAATTGTTTCCGTCCTACAGCACATACATTATGATGAAGTGCCATTTGACATGCCTAAATTATAGATTATAGATTAATGGGTTGTAGAAATAGATACACAAGACATTGTGTATCTGTGCTCACTTTACCTCTGTAGGAAACTTTCATTTGGTTTAATTTTACCATGCTTCCTTGCATGGCCTCTCTCCTTATTAGTGTCATTTGGTCTTCCATTGGATGTGTAGGATTTCCCAACTCATTACTTCATATTGTTTGGGGATTTTGTTTTTTACTGTTCTCCTGAAATAGTTAAAGCTAGCATATGCTGGGTTTTCAAAAGTTTCATAGTTTTTTTAAACATACTGACAGTTTTCATAAGGACTTAAAATAGTTACTACTCACTGTCCTATGACTGATCTTTTTTCCTTCCCACTCTCCCCCAAAGATTACTTTTATCTTGCCCCTAGACATTAGGGATGTTAGTACTTTTTTAAAGGTTACTTCTGTGTCCACAATCTGTACTTTCTGTATCCTCATGGAACTGGTTGGACACTCTTCTTAATTGTGAATTTCCAAAAATTCTGTCTTTGTTCTAGTCTAATGTGACGACATTGAAACCTGTGTGCAATATTTTCTTTCAGATTCCACTGTTATCCCTTCCTGCAGCACTTTAGTAATTTGTCCTGCATCTTTGATCCATCACTGGAAGAAGGAGATTGAGAGGCGCGTGGCCTTCGGCAAACTGAGGGTCTATTTGTACCATGGGCCAAATCGAGATAAGCATGCAGAGGTGTAAGTGCTAAACAATCAATATGACCAAGAAAAGCAAAACACTATGTAGCAAGAAATTGCGTTTATCCAAGTTGAAATTCAGTGGCTGTAGAATGATGGAAGAACGTGAAATGCGGAAGATCCAGAAAGTCAGGCTGATGTGTGTTGTCAAGGTGTATTTAGTAAAATATTTATGGCTTGTACCCATGCTCAGCAGTTCTGGTGGAGGCAGTTGCTGCTTCTGATAGCAAAAAAGGTGTATATTCTCTAAAATATCTCTTGCTTGCAGAGATTGTCAGTGGCAGTTTCTTCCATGCTTGTGCTTTGTAGCTGTATTTTTAAATCAGCTATATGTATAAATCAGACAATTTTCTACACCTTTTCAGGCTATGCTGAGCAGTATTTCTGGGTGCTAGGCTGTAAGCAGGGTTCATGCCATGTGGAGTGCATTCTGGACAACGTGCTTTTACTGTTGTCTTAAGCTTGCTGTGTCTACTTCCAGTATTCATAAAATGGGGATGATGCATCTTTCCTGTTTGACTTCTGTGAAGCTCAGTTTTCTGTAAAACTCAGCATTTCAGCTCCTGTAGAGCTGTCTTGTTTTTAAATGCATTCTTCAGCATGCATTTTGTCTGTCTTGCAAAATTAATTCCTTATTTGTTCTTGCTCCTGATTACTGCTTTCCCTTTATGCAGGCTTTCTGGATATGATGTTGTTGTCACAACCTACAGCCTTCTCTCCAAGGAGGTTCCCACAAGCAAAGAGGAGGGGGAAGTCCCTGCTCAGGACTATGATGTAGGGGTGAGAAGCCATAATGTCAGTAGGGAATTGCCTTAAGGTTTTGTTCTGAGATGTTGCAAACCATTGTTGTTTCAAGTAGCACCTTAGATGTGCGACAGTGAGCAGCAGCTTGAATTTTTTTTTTTATAAGCCCCTGTTGATTATTTTTCTAAAAGCAAAGTATTCACAATATATCTATTCTGTAGAATTAAAGGATATGCTACATTGAATACAGTTGAAATGTCTTAAAAAGTGATTTTAAGAATGCAATGGTGAATTTCATTCTGGTTTTGAGGTGAAAGAGCAGTACAGTCTCCTATTTGATGTTCTTTATTGCTTGAAGCACTAATGTCACTTTAAACTACCACAAACCTGCTGTGCTCAGGCTCTGGGTCAGTCTGAACTGAGACTAAGGGATCTTCCATGCTGCCTTGAAGAAACAGCTGTGTGCTTGCTGGGCTATGAAAATAATGAAGTGATTGCTGAGTGCTGACTGAAATGACTACGCAGTGTAGAGGAAGTCCCTTGCTGCTGTGGATATTGCTGTCTTCTACCTCTGTGCACAGCTCCAGATGTAGCTCTTGAAGAAAACAGGACTTCGAATTTCCTGAAACTTCTAGGTGGCATCTATAAAATTTTTGAGAGATCAGAATAATTATATGTGGTCCTCAATCTTAGCATAGCAAAATTTTACTGATATGAAACGCCTCTTGAAGCAAGAATATTATGTAATAAAATGTTAAAAGCCAGAATATGAGCAAAATACCAGAAACTGTCATTAAGATCAGGCAAATATGTTACAGTTTTCAGCTTTTTAAAGCTTCCATGACAGTTTATGAGATGATTTTTGGAAACCATTTCTTACATGACAGTAAGAGCACAATTAGCTGCTGATTAACATCAGGAAAAGGCTTCTTGCTGGAAAATGTGTTTGCTTGTGGCTCCTTGGAGAGCCTAGCAAGATTGTGCTCCAGATTACAATCTGCTTTTTCTTTCAGAGTGGGTCATCTCCCTCTTCCCCTCTGCTCAGGGTAGCTTGGGCTCGAATTATATTGGATGAAGCTCACAATATCAAAAACCCAAGGGTTCAAACCTCTATAGCTGTGTGCAAACTGAGCGCCAGTGCCAGATGGGCTGTCACTGGGACGCCGATACAGAACAACTTGCTGGACATGTACTCTCTCCTGAGGTGAGCTGGCCGCATGTGACCACATGGACAGGGAACCAGTCCTTCTTTGATGAAGTGCTGAAGTTGTTTCTAAGTTTAAGTTGTCTCTAAGATGTGTGGAGTAGTGAGATTAGTTATATTAACACTTTGGGCACTGGATTGCAAAGGCTGTGGTTGAAGCATTGCACAAGGCTGACCATATGTCTACTGTTGTGTGTAGCTTTTCTGCCTCCATGGAGGACAAAGGGGAAATTACTTTGGATATCCTATGTCTTCAAGGATGAGTATGCACAAACCTAATTTTAACGAACAGAAGTTTTATGAGTTAATCTTGTTGCTACCAGGGCAACTTGGGAGGACCTTCTTAGAGTGTTGTGCTACAAAGGCATTGAAGGAAAGGGTGAAAACTTTGACTTCTCTGAACAATGATAAACAGGAGCTGCTCATTGCTGAGGGGGGGAAGGATTACAAATGGTGTTAGAAAACAAGAGAGAACTTGCATTTGAACTTCATTTTGGATAAGTGAAATTAATTGTCAAGTAAGGAGTTTGGTATTTTAAAGTAACAAATGAATGTGCTTTTTGGCAAGTGTTTCTGCATCTTCATGTCCTTTGTTTGCTGGTGATGTTTGAACATAATGGGCTAAGAGGAAGTGATGGGCACAGAGTCAGAAAGAGGTGCTTACAGTATTAGTGATGGTAAGACATCTGAGCAAAGAAGTTATTACCACCATTACAATGGAAGTGTTTTACTGCTCCTTGGTGATGCAATTATGGCATTTGGAAATGGTTTGTTTTGGTAGCAAGGAATAGCAAGGGATTTGGTTCTGGTCACTCCAGAGAAACTGAAGAACTCTTCTTCCCTTGGTATGAAGTCTCCTTCCTCCCTGTCATAGGTTTCTACGTTGCTCTCCTTTTGATGAATACAAAGTATGGAAGTACCAGGTAGATAACAACACAAAGAAGGGAGGAGAGAGGCTAAGCCTCTTAACCAGGAGCCTCTTACTGCAGAGAACTAAGGACCAGCTGGATTCAGCTGGCAAGCCCTTGGTAAGAACTTCACCCTCTACGGCTGTATCATTATTCCATTGTCTTCCTTGCAGCAGTTCGTGCTGGTTTTGTGATACTCAGTGAGATTTTTGCTTAATATATATCTGATCTTGTGGATTTTTACTTCAGGTATCTCTGCCCCAGCATAGCACGCTGTTGCATCAGCTAAAACTTTCAACAGATGAGCAGTCTGTGTACAATGTGCTCTTTGCAAGATCCAGGTATGAACATGGGTAGAGAGATGGTATCTTGTGGGTTTGTTTCTTATTTATATGGAAATCAGAAGAAAAATTCATTTCAGATGAGAAGAGCTTTTGAACAAACTCTTGCTAATTTTTTCCCCTTCTGACTTCTGTCAAGTGTGTTTGAAAATATATTGCTTGTTCTGATAGTAGGCAAAGCTGATTCATTTCTTTTTCTCCCACATATTCATGCCGGGTATGAGCTTTGTATTCTAGTCTTACACTTAATCTCACTGATTACAAGGCTCCAAAGATTTGGAATTGCAACAGCAGTTCTTAAATGATGATGTGTGAGTACCTGTAAAGCAGAGAATTATCATCTTTGCTCTGTGATACTTATACAGTTGGAAATTATGCTGACCTTTCCAGATGGCTGTAATGCAAGCCAGCATCCTAGGCTCTTTCAACAGTGTCACTGTAAAGAGTTTTCCTTCCTTTTAAATATGTATTTAAAGTATGAGTACATTCTCATACTCAAAAAGCAGACTTGCTTCCTCTTGTGATTTCCGAAATAGGTCTTGGTTTTGATCATACTCAAACAAAACTGGGGGGTTTTTTGTGATCATTTTGTGACTGATTAATGAAACCTTCCTTGCCTTAATGCATCATCAGCTTGCTAAGCTCGGGTCCCTCTTGCCTTTTTTTTACTTGCTGTAAGTCCCAGTGTCTTTGTCTTGTTTTTCCAGGTCAACACTACAATCATACCTAAAGAGACAAGAGCAGAAAAATGAAGGCAGAGAGTATGATGGTGGTAATCCCTTTGAGAAAGGTTTGAGCATGCCCTCCCCTGAAAACATTTGCAGAAGTGCGTCTTAAGTATGCAGTCCAGAAGGGGTAACAGACCTGGGGCAGGACTTAGAAATTCTTTGGAAAATGCCCCTCTGATGTTACAAGTAATTGTATGTTAGTATTCTAAAAGTGTGTTCTCATTGTTGTGGCTCTTGGAAAATCTCTTAACCCTTCTGGGACTAAAATTTCCTTTGAAATAAAGCTCTAATTCCTTAGAGAATAGATATCTATTAGTGTATGGTATATGATACCCTGACTTGTGTTGTTGCCTTTTTCTTAATTAAAGTGGGAGCTGATAGGTTCCTATGTTTAATGAGGTATTTTCCTCCCTGTTGATTCTTGACTCTTACTCATGAACCTCTTCCTGGAGGTGGATGGTCAGTGCTGGGAAATGCCTCCAAGAACTCTTGATGTTTTGTTTTCCTTCCTTGACAGTTGCACGAGAGTTTGGAGTCAGTCAAAAGGAATTTCTAACAGACTCACAAAGTGCCTCCCAGGTCTCAAGTACTGTCCATGTCTTGTCCATGCTCTTGAGGCTCCGTCAGTGCTGCTGCCATCTCTCCTTACTGAAAGTGGTAATTGCATTGTATTGTAGTGGTATGAGGGGTTTTGTGGGGATTTCTAAAGTGTTTATGTAAGTTAACAGACCTGGTAACACCTTTGCTTTTCTTAGCTATGCAAGGATGAAGCAAGTCAATTTTATGACTGTGTGGTTTAAAGCCCAAGATGTTTTAGATGGGCTTACCTTCTACTGAAGAGTTCCCCGGCATGACTTATATGGGCACCTGTGTCTCTCGAAATACCTTTATTCAGATAAAAAGGGAACTAGAATTTTAATGGTAAAGAAGTCTTAACCTTAACCTAGCCTTGAAAAGTGCACAACTGTAGCCTGTCCCAAGGACTCGTGTGTTGGAGAGCTCTGTAAGTGCTTTGAGGTTGCCTTGCATGAAGCAGACTAATCTTTCAGGAGTTCTCGGCTCTGTCCTATGAAGCAGCTGTAGAATAAGTTCAGCTATTAAGGCCATAGGCAGGAATTTATCATCTAACACCTTTAATCCTGCAGTTGTTAAATGCTGTAAGAGGGGACTGGACCACAGGAAATGGCTAAGCTCACACGCTTTCCATACACTTCCTCTTTTGAGGCAGAATAAAGGTCCAAAGGGACTGTTGTCTGATGTAGTAGTGTTTCTTAATTGTTCTGCCTCCATATTGCGTAGCATCCTTCAAACCCACTGTCCTCAGTAGACATTGTGCTAGCTGGGCCAGTACTGAATTTGATCTTAGGCTTGACTGTGATCCCTTATTATATTGCTTTCTCCCCACAGGCTCTGGATCAAGTTAACTTGAACAGTGAAGGCCTTGCACTCTCCATTGAGGAGCAACTTGGTACTTTGACACTGTCTGAGCTCCACACTCCTGATTCCAAATCAACAGTCTACCTCAATGGCACAGCATTTCAAACAGATATCTTTGAAATCACCAGGGAGAGCACTAAGGTATTTTGGTTGTGGCTTTCTTACCTTCCTTGACAGGCTTGGATTTCAGCACTTTACCTCTTCAATGGCTCATGAATTGTCACACCTTGGTAATTGCAGATCAAGCTAAGTTGGCAGTTTAGATGAAATCAGTTGAGTAGGTGTCGTGGTTTAGCTTGGCCCAGATTTTTCTAGTGGGGGGGGGCCCACAAAGATGGCTCCTCGGTGAAGCTTCTCGAAGTCTTCACCATGTCCAGCACTGAGGTGATGGACATGCTCCTGGCCAAGGCTGGGCCAATTAGAGATCTTGGTTACGCCTCTGTGAAAAACATATTTAAGAAGAAATCAAAACAATGAGTGCACGCACTTTTCCTTAGCCAGAGGAGGAGGAGTAGGTGAGAGTATGTGAGGGAAAACAACATGGAGAGACCAAGGTCAGTGGAGAAGGAGGGGGAGGGGAAGCTCCT
>VZRN01003916.1:6575-33882 GCA_013397935.1 Dasyornis broadbenti | reverse complement strand
ATTTTAAAATTTTTTTAACTTTTAAAATTTTTTTTAAAAAAAAAAAAAAAAGGAGGCACAGGATTTTGCTGCACTCCCACACAGTAATTTATTTGTAAAACAATCCAGTAGCTGCTGAAAAAAAAATATACAAAAATTATCACAAAGCAGTCATTATTTTAATAGATTATTTAGGGAGTCACAGAGTCAGAAATCATGTGCAACCTGCAGGGAGGAATTATTCCAAGTCCTCTGAGGGTTGCTCCATTGCTGAGGAGTCTGGAGCTGCAAATCCCCAATGTATTCCCAAAATAAAACTCAGATTTCACTGCCCTTTCCAATTGTTGCAGCTCTTATCGGTCTTAAATCTCTGCCAAGAAATTGAAAAGTGTCTCTTCAAATTGCAGCTAGAACATGAAGAGATCCTTATAAAACCCTTCAGAGAAAAAAAAAAAAAAACAAAAACAAAACAAAAAAGCAACTCACAAGGTTTTCTCCCTGATTTTAGTTCTCCAATTCTGGCACCATCAGAGTGTCATTATGTTGTTACTGTAACTAAGGCAGCAACAGATTTAAAGTTTTCCTTCCTTTTCAGGTATCTCTGAGTATTTCACAGCGAAGAAAGGGAATTACTGAGTTCAGTGACCACGGGCAGAAGGGAAATTCAGGAGCCTTTTTGATTTTGGACAACATCCTTGTTCTCTGCTTCTGACACGACCAAAGGTAGGCACCTGTGAGGGCGGGAAATTGGTTTAAATGCCACGTGAGATGGACAAAGCCAAACTTCCAGCTGGCTGTGGCTCGGTGTCCGTGCCGTGCACAGGCTCAGATCCTGGGTTAACTCTGCTGGGCCAGGATCCTGCTGCTCCTTTCTCTCACCGGTGGGTTTTAGCTTTAAACACACAAACATGCAGAATAGAAATACTCGGTTATTTTATATCTGTGTTGGTGACACGGCCCAGGGAGGGCACCCTCAGCTCTGCAGCTGACACCAAGCCAAGGGGCAGTGACACCCCTGAAGGATGGGTGACATCCAGAGGGACCTGGACAAGCTCCAGGAGGGCCCCATGGGAATCTCAGGAGTTTCAACACCAGCGAGCGCTGGGGCTGCACCTGGGTCAGGGCAACCCTGGGGTCAGTCCAGGCTGGGATGAGCAGATGGAGCAGCCCTGGGAGAAGGAGCTGGGGCTGCTGTGGGTGAGAGCTGGAGCTGCCCCAGCCCAGACCCCCCAGCCCTGGGCTGATCCCAGCGTGGGCAGCAGGAAAGGGGCGATTCTGCCCCTCTCAGGTGAGACCCCACCTGCAGAGCTGCCCCAGCCCTGGGGCCCAGCACAGGAAGGAGCTGGAGCTGCTGGAGAGAGGCCAGAGGAGGCTCCAGGGTGAGCAGAGGGATGGAGCAGCTCTGCTGGGAGGAAAGGCTGGGAGAGCTGGGATTGTTCAGCCTGGAGAGGAGAAGATTCAGGGTGAGCTCACTGTGGCCTTGCAGGGCCTGAAGGAGCTGACAAAAAAAACCAGAGAGAGATTAATGTCAAGGGATGCAGTGACAGGATAAGGGGGAATGGTTTTCTGGAGGGCAGGGTTGGATGGGATCTTGGGAAGCAATTGTTCCCTGGGAGGGTGGGGAGGCCCTGGCCCAGGGTGCCCAGAGCAGCTGTGGCTGCCCCTGGATCCCTGGCAGTGTCCAAGGCCAGGTTGGACACTGGGGCTTGGAGCAGCCTGGGACAGTGGAAGGTGTCCCTGCCATGGCAGGGGTGGCACTGGATGGGCTTTGAGGTCCCTTCCAACCCACACCATTCCATGATTCCATGACACATACAAGCAGCAATGTGAAGCACAGAGATTAGACGGACCCCGCACTGAACTGTCCCCAGCATGCAGGCAGAACAAAGGCTGATTTAAAGGCTCCCTCAGTGTATTTTCAGGCATTATGGTATTTGCTCTTTGAGCTAGAATACAGATCCAATTGCCCTTTAGCAGCTTCATCTGTAGACTTATAAAAAATTAAGGAACTGCCTTAATCTAGTCCAGAAAAAAACATTTTCTGTGCTTCTAGAAGCAGTTATATTTACACTTTATTAGTATCACTGTTAGAATTACTTCTCTGGGGGTACCATCTAGATTGTACCAACAAGAGGCACCTAACCAAATGGGTTTAAAAGTGCTACAGAGACAAAGCAGATACTACGAGAGGAAAAAGAGAAGCAATTTGCCCTGTGTCGGAATGAGTGTCCCTGGAAGAGGTGGAATTTGTTTCTGGAGTTGTTGATCTATGCAACTGCAGGGCTTCTCAATTTTTTACAGTTTTTACAGTTCCCATTGGGCACCTTGCATTAAAAGGAAATATGGAGATACAGAATCTCAGGATCATTGAGGCTGAGGAAGATCTCTGGATTATCAAACGCAAGCTGTGCCCGATGCCCACCTTGTCCCCAGCCCAGAGCTCTGAGTGCCACATCCAGCCCTTCCTTGGACACCTGCAGGGATGGGCACTCCAAAGCTCCCTGGGCAGCCCCTGCCAAGGCCTGGCCGCCCTTTCCATGGAGAAATTCCTGCTGCTGTCCACCCTGAGCCTGCCCTGGCCCAGCCTGAGGCCGTTCCCTCTTGTTCCCTCAGAGCAGAGCCCGACCCACCCCAGCTCCACGCTCCCGTCACGTTATATATCCGGGAATTCAAGAGATGAGGTGGAATTGTGTCCTGGTGGAGCCCATCTATTTCTGAATGATGGCTCTGACAGCCGAGCAAGCGCCTGCTGACAATTCCATCCCGTTTTCCTCTGAAAGCAGAAACCTGCTGCTCGCGGCCTCCTCGTGCCATTAGCAAGATGTGTTCTCCGGCTTGCAGGATTTTCCCACAGACAGCTCCCAGCTCCACCAGCTGGGCTGCACTTCAGTTCTATCAAGCAGCTCCCAGCTCCTTCCCTCCCAACCAAGCGCCTTCTTCCCCGCATCCCGACTTAACAGGAAAATTGGAAAATGTTTTAAGCGCGTGTTGTTAATAGAGCCCCATTTGGCACTTACATCCCATATTAACATATCAAACACAGTTTAACATTCAAAATCTCTCCTGTCTGGCAGCCAGGAAATTATGCCATAATGTTAATGTACATGGCCTTATTAAATTTTGCCTCTGTAATAGGGAGGCTGTGTTAAGGCAAAGGGAAGAGCAATATATCACAGATATTGCAACACACACCAGCGCTGCCCAGATAAAATTTCAAATATGTACTCGTGCCGCTGCTATCTGAGTATCTTTATTTGGGATAGCTTTATTAAATAACTTTGTTTCTCCTGAAAGTAAACCAAGAGCTCAATAAGGCACTACAGGCAGAGAGAGCCGGAAAAATAATGAGGAATGAATGCCATGGCACATAAAACAGGATAAAATCACGTGAAATTGGGGCAGACCTGCCTCCCTTCTGCCTGCACCATCTCTGCCCGCTGCTGTCCCGCACTTGGATCTGGGGAGGCAGATCCGTTCGCTCACCTGATTGGAATTTAACTCTGGAGGGGAAAGAATTGCTTCCTGCCAGCTCATGGAACATCCCTGCACTATTTGAACCATCCCAGGGAAACCGGTGACACAGGCGAGGGAGTGGTGTGGCGGGGAAAGAGGGAGATGAATCCATCAGCAGAAACTGGTTGGGAGGGAAACTCACTCCAAGGAAATGCAGTCAGCTTTTGAAAAGTCCTCAGCAAAACTTGAAATTCAAGTTTTGCCAGTTTTAATTAATTTAAAACAAAAACCTACCTTTCCTAGAATTAATGTTTCAATTGTAATTTTAATTTCCGACCAGATTATTTCTTTATTTATTGACGTTGAACTGAGACTGAGCCCCTGAGGAGATGCAAACATCGGGAATTAGCATCCATGCTACCTGCAGGATAATATTTCTCTGGAATCGCAACATCTGGGAGCTGTGGAGTCATGTTGCTCCTTCTGCTGCCAGGGAGCTGCATGGTTTGGAAACAGAATTCACCAGGAAGATGCTGCAAGGAACTTCTACACATTTCTGTATGAAAAAACATCCCCTCCCTGAGACTTCCGTAGCAATCTGAGCAAGGAGAGCCCAACCATTCTGGAAAAGAGGGAGAAAAATAAATAGTTGGGACATCTGAACAAAACTGAGCAGTCTCTATCCAACTTCCACAGCTGAAGTTCAATTTGTCTTCCTTTTAAGAAGTGGGGAAAGGGCACCTGGAGCATCCTGTGCCTGGGAATGAGAACTGCAGCCCCATTCCCGGGTCCTGCCAGCCGCCCACATCCTGCCGCCCGTGGTTCTTCTGCCTGGCTGTTCACAGTTTACCTCCAGAACACACTGATTTTGGCATCATTTAAAAATAAACCTGGATGGATGCAGCCTTGCTGCTGCATTTCCTACTCCTGGACATCTTGGGCTGTTCCCAGGACCCACAAAAATCAACAGAATTAAAGCTTCCCCCTGAAGTCACTGGAGCTTTAGATCTTTCTGCTGTGGCTAATTAATCTTGTTCATTAGTTACTCCCCAGCTCCCCTTCCCTCTTCCTCATCACTTCGTGCTGGTGCACACTATTCTCGTCTTTTAACCATTAATTGTCGCAGTGCAGGCCCTTCCTGGAACGCATTAAACGAAATCCCCCCCAGACATCCGCCTTCCTCCTCCTGCCAGCGCCTCGGAGGCCGCGGAGCCGGGATGTGGCAGGTGCAGTACAGGCCAATTAAAAAGCAAATTTGTGCTAACTGCTGCCTAATCTGCCCTGGGGACCACCAGCGACACCAGGGGACGCCTGGGGAAAACTGTCATTAAGCAAATTGCTGCCACGGCTCTGACACCTCCACGTGTTGTGGCTGTTGCAAGGTGAGTTTCCTGCGCCTTCGCCCTTGGAGTTTTCTCCTGTTCTCACTGAATCTTGTACAAATCACTGACCAAGGGATGAAGAAGTCGGGGGGAAGTGAGTCAAATCAGCTTTTGGTTTTCAGTCTGCTTTTTATTAATTTTTCTAGATAGAAGAAGTAAAAAAACCCAACCAACCACAACAACAACAACAACAACAACAAAAACTACACAAGCCTCCCCCAACAGCAAGCCCACAACTCTTTTATATTTCTACTTCTTTAATAGATGACATTGTTATGTAAGTGTGTGTGGATAGTCCATGGATAGACTTAAATATGAGAATGAAATTCGTATTCGCCGGGTGGAAAAACCAGTGTGGCACCAGCCGAGCTTGTGACCTGCTCACAGCTGGATCCATGGCCTGGCTCCTCAATATATTCAAAATTTACCATATGTTTGATTGATACAGGTGGTATATATGGGATATGATGTATAAAGGTTCTATATTAACATAGAGCAGAGAGGAAATTTACCTCTTTTCTGCTATTTTCTACTGTTTACCTCTTTTCTCTCGGTACAATCCAACATTTGGAATGTTATCCCAGATTTGCACCACACAAAAGCAGAGTGAAACGGAATGGCGTGAGCCCAAATCCTTACTGAGTGGCAATTTCCACTTACCGCTTGCAAATATTGATCCAAGATGAGATTGCTTTTTTCCCCTTCATTGTGTGGAGATCTTCAGAAGATGTTTTCTCTGCTTTGTTACTTTGAGAGGGCATGAAACCGTCAAATCTCGAACTGAATAGCTCCAAAGCTCAGAGTCTGTTTGAAGATGATCCAGCTGACCGAGCAGCGCTCCGAGGAAATGTCCTGCGCCACGGTGATCCTGGAGATACCCTGGTTATTGTGAGGGAGAGGTGCAGAGACCCAAGGTTCCCTGCAAATTCCAACCTGACCCGGAACAGTTTCCGGGATCCAGGGGCAGCCCCAGCTTCTCTGGGCTGTGCCAAGGCCTCACCACCCTCACAGCAAAAATATCTGCAAATCATCTGTAAAATATCAGGCATTACCGCATTTCTGAATCGCTCTGCACGTTGCTGGGGTGGATGCAATTAAAGAGAGCCTGTTTTCTGAACTCTGCTGATCGCTTGGCAAACTGAGGGGCTCCGTTCGTAAAACCGAGCTCCAGTTTCCCAAACGCTCGCGTAAATGGTTCTGCAGGTGCCCCGGCTCGGGTCTGGAAGCATTCAGAGTCAGTTCACGTGGCTGTGACACTGCCCGTGGATATAAAATATCAGCTCTATATGCAGGGCTGGGGTTGGTGCTGGATTTAAGGGGTTTTGCTAAAAAGCCCAAATCTGAGCCAAAGATTGGCGCTGTTTGTTTTGACAGGCTGTGCCTACGTAACGAGCAGCCTGTGTCTGCTTTACGGATGTGCTCTCCATGATCACCTGCACCACACACAGGGAGTGAAAAGCCACAGAAGTGTTGCTCTTGTATATATTTTACTGATTCACCCAATTTTAGCGGTGTCTTTTATTAAAGAGAGACTTTGAAACAAAGCAGCGTCTCAGCTGCTAAATCAGCTCCAATCCAAACACCTAAATTCTAATTTTAAGCTAAACCTGAAAAAACTCCACTGCAGTTTTTAAGCAAAACTGATGGATTGAGTGGCGGGATCTGATCTCTTTGTGCTTAAATGATCACACCCCATCATTTTCCTCTCTTATTACTCAGTTCCTGGGGCTGGGGGCAGCTCAGTATTTCTTCCCCATTGGAGCTGGAAGGCAGGAGGAAATAAATAACATCTTTTACAATCCCACGCTGTCGATACAGATGCCAGATCAACAGCTCTGGAGAATGATGAGCTCTGATACAATCGAGAGGGAAGAATTGTGTCTGCAGGGAAAACAGTAGGAACAAAGGGCGTTATCTGCCTTTCTCCAATATTTCTCCGTTCCTTCCTGCCTCGCTGGCTGGAGAGGGATGAACCTGGGAGCAGGATTGAGGGGAGCCGTGATTCGCGCCCCTTGGCCTAAATTCGGCAATGTTTAGCAGTCATTTTCTCTCTTATCTACTTTTGAAATGCGCATGGAAATTGTGCCTTATACCAGGTGGGTTTGGTTTTGATGGGGTTAATGGTTGTGCTTCTGAAAAATAACTTCAACTCAGAGCAGAAAGACTGGAAAAAGCTTTCTTGGAAAATCATGGGAAAGATCACCAGGTTTTCATTTTTCTTATTTCTGTCTCTTTGAATGACCCTTTCAGGAGGTGGATCATACTTTTTGTTCCTGAGCAATAATTTTCCCTTCTTTTGAAAGCCTGAGGAGGAGGACACTTCTCAGCCTGCCCCATTACATCCCAGAGCATCCCACAACCTGCTGTCACTTGGGTGTTCCTTGCTTTATTGGCCAGGCTGCTCCTTTAGTGTCAGCCCGCCCTTTGTGGGTAAGAACACCAAACACCTGGAATAGAACCTTGGCATCAGGGAAGAAAAAGTCAACTAAAAGATCAAACTTTTACGAGGAGGAGAAGAAAGAGGCAAGGGATTTAAATGAAGCCTGACAAACCAAGCTATTATACACTGCTAAAAAAACCCCTTCTGGCTGAAAACCTCAGTGATAGGTAATTATATTTCTAAATGAGGCAATCATTGTTAAGCTATGAGGAATATAATTAATTTTATAACATTCTGTAGTGTTGTAGTCAATACAGATAATAGACTTTTTGAGATATTAGCTGTCCAAACACATCCAAGTCATTTAAAGGATCTCATTGTGCATTCTCTTTACCGAAGTCAACAGTAATAAAACCCTTTTCTGTCACTCAGATAAACTCAGACAGGAGCTGAAATGAATTAACTGAGCTTAAAGCAATGGCTGCAGCTCCAGTTCACAGACATTCCACCCGTTTCCAGCTTTATTTCAGAAGTGGTTTGGTTTGCAAACACAGCACACTTTGGTTCGCAGCGGGCCAGATTTGTCTGCTGTATAATCACACTGATTCCAGCTAGAGATTTCTAGGAGAGGGGGGGAAAAAGAACTGAGCAAATCAAAAATCTAAGACACAATTATTCTTTCAGATTGGGGACCATCAGAGCCACTATTGTGGATTTTACCAGGGACAACAGAGAATCCTCCAGAGGAAAATTCACGAGATGAATCGCGAATGTGTGGAAAAAAAATGTTAAAAGTAGGAACTACTCTTTAGACCTCAGCAAGCAAAGCTCTGAGATCCTAAAAACAAAAGCTTTGTCATGTAAAAAAACCAAAAAACTCTTCTGCTTGCAGGAAAAGATTGATTCTGCTTCCAAGATCAGTCTATAGCTACAACCTCTGAAGACTCTAGAGAGGATCACAGCTCAAACACGACGTGACCAAAGAGCAAAGCTGGGCTCTACAGAGGCCTGTGCGAACACAAACCTTTGGAAGCAATAAATGCTCGGAGAGAGACCAAGGAGGAGGAGATTGCACCGTGCCCCAGTCCCCTCTGCACAGCTCACGCTTCGCAGAGGATCATCATTTCCTCGATTTTTAACACCGCTGAAAATCAGCACTGCCCCGCACCTGAGGGTGATGCTCATGGAGGAAAAGCAAACCTTGGTGTGCTCCGGAGAGTTTGGACCTGCAAAAGAACCCTGGGGTTGCGCTGTGCAGGGCCAGGAGCTGGGCTTTGAGGATCCCTGTGACCTTGGTGAGATGGGAGCCCTCCGGCAGGGGGTCACCCCTGACACAAAAATCGCGATCCACAGGAGAGAGGGCGCTGGGATGTTGGCTCTGTGTGGGAGCACAGATGGGCCAGCAGGGCAGACCCAGGTGGAGGAGACCAAAATGCCCACACTGCTGATTCCCAGAGTTTTTCTGGTGCCGGGAAAATGCCTCTATTTGCACTTGACAGCAGCCCCTGATGACAGCGTGTGTCAACAGGATTTTACCAGCATTTCAGCTGCTGGCAGAAAGGTAAATACCATGGAATCATGGAATATCCTGAGCGGGAAGGGACCCACCAGGATCATCCAGTCCAACCCCAACAATCCCAGCCTGGGCATCCCTGGCAGCGCTGTCCAAACGCTCCTGCAGCTCTGGCAGCCTCGGGGCCGTGCCCATTCCCTGGGGAGCCTGGGCAGTGCCCAGGAGCCTCTGGGGGAAGAACCTTTCCCTGGCACAGCTCAAGCCCTTCCCTGGCTCCTGTCTCTGCTCACAGAGAGAAAAATGGAAAGAAACAAGAAGTTTATTTTTTTCCTACCTTTCTCTACTCCTTAAAGTTAATTTAGGCCCTGGCACCCTGGTCCAGTGGAAGGTGTCCCTGCACACGGCAGGCTTTTGGAGCAAGGTGAGATTTTAGCTCCCTTCCAACACAAACCATCCCATGGCTGCATGAATTCCTGCAGGTACAATATCCAGAAAACGTCCACAGGCAGGTTTTGCGGGATGGCAGAGAAAACAGTTGTATCAAGGAGCCTGTCTACCACTTACACACTGCTATTTTCTGTGGATCAAACCGGCAGATTGACGCAAATCAATCAAATACTCACTGTGTGATTATAACTTGCGGAAAGGACCTGAAACCAAGACTTTTTTTGGTGATTATTTTTTCCCCCACTGCAACGACAGTAATTGGCAGGACTTTGAAGGACAATGGGCTTTTTTTTTTTTTTTGTGCAGAGTTTTGGCTCAGCAGCGCTGGATTCTCCTAAGGAAGTCAGACACTGCCAGAGCACACACACTGGGATTGGAATTCAGAGCAGGGATCAATGTTGCTGCCGCCCTTCACACTGCATGTCCGTCCTGACTGATGTCATGGGCAAAACATAAGGTGCTTTCCGAGCTGATGGGAAAAACAGTGTGGAAATGGCTCTGCATCCAATTACCACCGTGAGGGAGACTGTGAATGCAGAAAGGAGTGCAAGTCTCTCCGCCGCAGCTCTGCTCACTCCTGAACGCAGGGCTCATTTGCAGGAACCATACAATTATTTTGCCTCCTTATTGCACAGAGTATTTCAGTCACAACAGGAGCAACGTGAACTTCGAACACGTGCGCGTTCCAGACCTAAAGAAATACTGCAATTACAGACTGCGTTGCAGTCACAGGTGTCACAGCGAAATAGGGCTTAATTTATTTAGTTATTGCTTCCTGGGCTGAACTGTGTTTTAAAACAATTGTGATTTTATATTTACAGCAACTGTCCTTGTCACGGGAGAGTCCTCGAAATGAACAGGAACCGCGTCTTTATCCCACAAAACCCTCCTGCTCTGCTTCATTCCTTCAGGAGGAGAGGGAAGAAGGGAGAAATGAAATAATAAAAAAACCCCACCGCATGTTAAATGCAAGCAAAAACTCACAAATGGAATGACCTGGGCAGAGAACACCGAGAGGGAGAAGCTTTTCAGAGCACCGTGGGCCCGTAACCATTAGTTACAACAGCATCTGAAGAGCCTGGTGACAAAATTGTGCTTAAAACGAGAATGTTAAGCACAGAGTTTTGTCTTTTTGGCTTGAGCAGTTTATCTGTGCCAGCTCCAGTCCAGGCTGGGCTGGACCCAGCAGCTTCATCCTTGTTTTCCTGTGCAGCCCCGGTGGGGTCCAACACCGCCAGAGCTTTCCAGGTCCCTGGTTGTCTTCCTTTATCTTCCTTCACGTTATCAACAATCCTTTCACTTCCCTGGCCCTTCCCAGCTCTTCCCTAATTTACAGATGACCATCCATGATCCGGATGTTTCCTCCACCACCTTTTTCTTCTCCTTCCATGTAAACTCTTCACTCCTTTGTTTAAAACCTTCGCTTCGCCTCTTAATTGTGCAAGTTCTGAGTGGAACAACTGAATGCAATTTAATAAAGCAAACAGATTAATAGAGAGAAAAACAAGAGACATTAAATAATAGTCTCAGCAATTAGATGAGGAAAGGAATTAAATCACTTAATTTGAGGGCCTTAGCATTATTCACCGCGGAGCTTAATTTGAATTAATATGCAGTGTACACACATTAATAAATGCCATATATGGGTGGCTCTTTAACAAGGAATATTGAAAGCAACAGCAAAAAGGATTAATCCTTATATTCTCAGTAAAAGTGCTTATTTAAGGCCTGGCAAACTACGGTTTAAGTGAGGAAGTTGTAACGTAGGAACAGAGCGCTGTGAATGAGCCAAGGTTCAGCTGTGGGAAGAGCCCTTCGGTTCAAAGCCAAATAAATGCGGTTGTTTGCTCATTTTTTGCCGCTATTTTCCTGTCATCTGGGCCAACCCTCCGGTGCAATGGCCATTCCGAGCACGGGAGTGTACCTGGAGCTGTGGGGAAGGTCAGGCTCCTCCACAAGCTGCTCTGCTCGCTCCAGCGCTGCGTTTTTCAAGGGCTGGGCTGGCTGGGGCTGGGCGATCCGCAAGGTCCTTCTGTCGTGCTTCTCCTGCTTGCTGGGGAAAAGAAAAGTTTGTCGCTCTTTGGCTCAGCTTCAGAAGTTCTGAGGCAAAAGGTGGAGGTTTATGAAAAATATGGTTTGGGCCATAGCAAGGAAAGGTGGAACTTTCTGTGGTGGCAGGAGCCAAGAGGATCATTTAATAACGAATGTTTACGTATTTATCTGATCATTTGGACGCAGCTTCCGAGGGTAGATCCTGAGGTTGCCCAACTCAAATGTATTTATTTTTAAATGAATCCAGCAATCATCCCTCTAACAAAGACTTTGATTGTAAATCATGCATTACACCACCAAAGGAATATCCACTGTCTCCCTCTTTTCCCCAGGAAAAAAAAAGAAAGATCTCATGAAACTGCTGGGGCTAGAAGCGTCCTTCAGATTCCATGCTCTGACCTTGAGCGACTTCTTGAGTCAGTGAGAGAATTTGGGTCTCAGTGTTTGCAATCTCTCTTTATTGCTGGGAGTCTGTGAAATTACCTAACGATTGTTTTTATAATTTCACCCTTTTTGGTCAAATTCTGTCGCTGTATGTGCAGTGCAGAGGGGTTTTTTTAAATTTTCTGGTGGATACTCCCACGAAAAACACCAGTGATAGCCAAGAACCAAACCCGGAATCGGAACGTTGCTCATTCATTAAAAGCCCCAACATGATTTAATGACCCTGTTACGACAGCATTTTCACAACTTAACATTTTATTTCTGCAAGTGCTTAGTCACTCAAGTAAACATTCCTGCTTTTTAATAGCATTTTTTCCAATAAACACATTTAATTGACATTTCACAGCATAAAAAGGGACCTCACACTGGCATAATTTAAACCACCACACATGAATATCAATATTTTTTCCTTCAAATCCCAGTAATTATGTACTTGCTGCTCTTCTAATTGGATCTGAGTGTCACCACCTACCACAGGGCAACTGATTACAGGAACAGCTTAAACGTTCAGTCCTGTTCAAACCCTTTCATGGCAAAGCCTCCACGAGCACCGGAAAGCCAGAGTTAACAGAACTCTTCTGCTTTTACCAGCTTGTCAGATTTTATGAGACTTTGCGAGGCTCCAGATTTGCTTTTTGTCTCTAAACCACCGAGTTCTTACGAGGACTGACACCTTTTGTAACACAACAGGGAAACGCGCGGCGCTGCGGCGCAAAGGAGGCCAAACTGCAAATGCATTCACGTGAAAGAAGTCATTAGCCAGAGGTTTTTAAAGGGAGCTAATGTGAAGTGTATTTACACAAGTACCTGGTTTTGCTCTGCTTTGGCGGTGAACCAAGGAATTGTCGCTGCAGTGCGTGAGGCAGCTTTACTGAACGCGTGGCTGTGCTTCCACATGGAACTAAAATCGTGCCGTTCCACCCCGGAAAAAATATCCTGGGCCTATTTTTGTAAGATCTCAGCTGTGCCCAAAGCGGCCCAGCAGAGCAGCCTGCTTTCATAAAATTGAAATATTCAGGATGAACCTGTTCAAGCGCTGGGATATTCGCAGCGAGGACGTTATTAATCCTGAGGGAAGCTGGGATAATATTTTCCAAAAGGGGCCAAACTCTCCCTTTCAGGAGTTAATTAGGTGCTCCAGGGTGTGTGTGTCAGCAAAAGGGAAGGTGAGAGTGAGTTAGAAAGTTCTCATGAGACAGCAGAGATAAAGTATTGCTGTTCATATGTATTATATATGTGTATGTACACACACGTGTTCAGGGCTGGATAGGGAAATGTGCTGATGTTTAATGTCCCTGCCTGCCCGAAGAATTCCCCAGATTCCCAAGCTTTTATCCCATAAAATACCACGGTTTTGGGATGTTCCAAGCAGCCTGTATCTCTGCAGGGAGGAGTCCAGCCACAGCTAAATCTATCAGACAACAGCACAGAGCCAGATAGTGACAAATTTAAACTCAGTCAGAGTAGGCTGGCTTTATTATCCTTTTATAAGTGGGAACACAACCCCAACAAAAAATTTGCCATGATAGCCCGGGAAGAAGGAGCTTCCTGGGTGTTTGACACCATCCAGAGGTTTTGAAGGAATGGTAGGGCTAAAATGTGGAAACTGCAAGTGAAGGGTCACATCAAAATCTGCACAAACGTTAATGCATCACCATTTCAGGGCTGGAGCTGGGCCAGGGCAGGCTCAGGCTGGAGATCAGGGAAAGGTTCTTCCCCCAGAGGCTGCTGGGCACTGCCCAGGCTCCCCAGGGAATGGGCACGGCCCCGAGGCTGCCAGAGCTGCAGGAGCGTTTGGACAGCGCTGCCAGGGATGCCCAGGCTGGGATTGTTGGGGGCTCTGGGCAGGGCCAGGGGTTGGACTGGATGGTCCCTGTGGGTCCCTTCCAGCACAGGACATCCCATGGTTCTGTGGTTTTATCAGAGCGCAGTAATAAGCAAATTCAGAGCGAGTCCAAGGTCTGTTTCCACTGCGCATGGCTCCTACACGCACAGGTTTTTTATAGATAACTTTCTCTTGGCACATTTTCCCCATCCCTAAATACGCGTACGTGTGCACAACAGGATGTCGCCAAGAAAAAGACGATAATAACTTTAGATTCTATTAAAGAAGTATCCACAGGCTGACAAAGGACCAGCCTTTCTTTGACATTCAGGAGAATATTTCTGGGGAAAATGCAATATTCCATCCTTAACTCAACCAAAAGAAAGGGATGGGGGTGGGAAGATTTCTTTAATTTTTTTTTTTTGTTACTTTGCTCCCACGCAGACATACAAAAGTAGTGTTTAAAAGCCATTTAATCCCAGCATGCAGGAACAAGGCAGTGAATTTTTGCTGTTTCTATCAATCTAAGAGGAGAGCAGGTATTCCAGACTTATTGGTGTCCTTATTGGAATACTTAGGGGTATATTAAAGCAGACAACAGCCATTTGTCCCAATAAAGCAGCACGAGTATTTGCCAATTTATGAACTCCAGCAGCATTTTATACTAAAGCCAAGGAAAAATCTTTACTTTTGCCTTCCATTTGTGAATAAAAAAATTCTCCTCTTCCCATCTTTCAGCCTTCTTGGCAATTCCTAGGCAATCTCCCGCTTGTCCCTGGCCAAGGAGCAGTCCCCAGGATTGTGCGGGATAATTTGGGAGCAGAGGTGGAGGAGAACACAAGGGGTGCCAGGCACACCCTGCCAGATCCGTCTGCACACAGAGGAGCGCCCTCTGAAATCCCTTCCAGCTCTCTCGGCGGTGTTTACACATTTCCACTTCCACCGTGCAAACCGGAGGCACACAAAGATCTTCTTGGGAATGGCTTCTCCCTCCAATTCCCAATGTTTCGGCACGTGTCCCTCATGGCATTCAGAAAGGCTTGGGTTGGAAGGGCAATCCGACCCGGTGGGCTCCACGTGGCAGAGAGCAGGTGAAAACACACTCCTGGTCTGTGTGAGCACACGGGGTTATCTGTGGCTGGTGTTTTTCGGAGCAGATTTTAAATCCAAAACTTCACCTCATGAGGTGTGAAACAGAGCAGAAATTTTGGCGACGAAAGCTTTCGACACAAATTCAAGCAAAAATTAAAGTAGAAATCAACGGTGAGATTTGTATTCTCGATTTTAATCTCCGCAGCTACAGCTTTGCTCCCATTGCTTTGAAAAATACAAAAATGCTCCTCTTTTCTTTCTTTCTTTTTTTTTTTTTTTTGCTAGTGGTGGTAGTGGTGGTGAAATTTCAGAGTTACTGACACAGAAATATGAAAAAGGAACACATCCCTTTAATATTTCTTTTAGCTATTATTATCCTCCCGAAAATTGCATTGCATTTTAGCGTCACTCTTTAGTGACACTCTGTACTTCCTTGTAAGATGAACTATGGCTCGATATTCTTTACATGAAGGATAAAAATAATTGTTTTAGCCACTCTCTAAAAGCTGTTTGGTCTGTGAGACTCTGCTGTGCATGGAAGGAAGACAAGTTAATGGGAAGAGGGGATTTTTCCTCGCTTTGATACTCTCAGAGGATGGAAGTGCTGATTATTTAAGCACAGATGTGAGAATAATTTAGGGAACAGTGTGTCCACTCCACCCCCTCATGCATTTGTCTTGCTAGGAAAGCCCTTCACAGGGAAAAAAATACGGTTGATGGGCGAGTTAGGTAGGGATGAGGCACCTGGAATTTGGTGCTTACATGGTTTTAAGAAGTCAGGGATGATGTGTTAATTCTGCCTGGGCTTATCCTGCAAAACTGGGCTTGCATACAGAAATACAAACCCAGACAAAACCACTCGAAAATACACCAGAAAAAACAGTGGGATGGCCCCTTTTCCACGCTCCTATGGATGTCCAAAACAATCCTGAACTTCAGCATTTTAGGAGCTATTAACTCGGATTCAGGTGCCTCATTGCTCTGTGATCAACCTATCCTTTTCTGCAGGTGCCTGTTCTTGCCATGTCAGGGCAACAGAACCATTCTAGGCCTCGAAAGATCTTGGAGAATTTCTTCCATCCTGTTTTCATTGTGTCAAGCATTAAGAAACAGGTGATCACTCCCCAAATTCCCGTGGAGCTGTTTCCTCACCCATTTTTTGGGTGATGCACATTTACACAGCTGCTGTGCGTGTCAGCAGAATAGTTAAGAGATGGGAGTAGGGGAAAATCTGGAAATGTGGGAAGGGTTTCACCTCTGCTCTGTATTGTCCATCGTTCAAAAATGAGAAAAGAAAAAGGAAATAAAATGATTTTATGATTCTTTTGGGGGTGGCATTGTAGGAGACAACTCTAAGTCTCTGTCCTGAGGATGTCCTTCGACACTCCAGGAATGATTGCCTGCTGGGAATCAGCATGCAACTTCTAAAAGTCTCAGGAAATACTTCAGGGGAGTGTAAACCTGGCTGAAAGCTTGTTTAGTTCCCCACTGGTGAGAGTTCTGCTTCCCTGGATGTGCCCATCATCCGTTCTCCGGTGGATGCCCGGCCAGGGTGGCTCTGGCTGAGTGAGGCCAGGATCAGAACCTGCACCCTGGGAATACCAGAGCTCTGCAAGGATGCACTGAGCCATCCCAGCCCGTGGTGGGCTCCATGAGAGCTGTAGCTGTGTTCAGAAAAGGGATTAAAGGCTCTGGAAAAACCTTTGGAGAAAGCCTCCCATCCATCCCTGGCATGGGGGATGATGGGTTTGTGTGTAGGGGCAAATTGTTCCAGCACTTACAGTGACCAGTAAATCCCAGAGGAATCCCAGAATCCCAGACTGGTTTGGGATGGGAGGGACCCCAAAGCCCATCCAGTGCCACCCCTGCCATGGCAGGGACACCTTCCACTGCCCCAGGCTGCTCCAAGCCCCAGTGTCCAACCTGGCCTTGGGCACTGCCAGGGATCCAGGGGCAGCCACAGCTGCTCTGGGCACCCTGGGCCAGGGCCTGCCCACCCTCCCAGGGAACAATTCCTTCCCAAGATCCCATCTAAACAATATTCTCTGTCACCCCAAAGCTTCTCCTCTCCAGGCTGAACAATCCCAGCTCTCCCAGCCTTTCCTCCCAGCAGAGCTGCTCCATCCCTCTGCTCATCCTGGAGCCTCCTCTGGCCTCATTCCAGCAGCTCCAGCTCCTTCCTGTGCTGGGCCCCCCAAGCTGGATGCAGCATCAGTAATTAAAGAAATTAGCTGACATAAAAGAAACCGAGGCTCATTACGCCACAGAGCATTGCACACATATTGATGCAACACGGTAAAATGCAGTTAAAAAATGCCTGTTCGCTTGGAGTTTGGATCACTTCTGTCAGGTTTGAAGGGACTAATTCACTGCCAGCTCACCACGAGGTGAAGATTCAGAGTTTATCAAGTTTCCTGAAGCAGTGTCATTAGAAATGCCAGGTGTGTAGCTCCAACACGCTTTAGCCTTAGACTCTAACCCAAACATGTCAACAACTTTCAAGGTGTTTGTGCAGATCAAGGCACAGGAGCTTTCCACTTCAGCTTTTCCCTTCTGTTCTGCTAATAGGGTTAACATGTGTTTTCCAAGGACAGGGAAGAGGATCCTGGTGCAGACAGTTGCTTAGAAGAGTAAAAGACAGATTGAAGCTGGCAGGATATTAAATAAAGTTAGGCACTTTCAGGTTCCTAATCAAGCTTACAGAAAGTTTACAAAATATTTATGAATTTGCCTTTCCTTTGAAAAGTTTTTTTTTGTTGTTTTTGTCTTTGTTTTGTTTTGTTTTGTTTTGTTTTGTTTGGTTGCTGTTGTTCCAAATATAGAGCTGATTTTCTGACTGAATTTTTCTTCTCTGTTCCAAAGGCTCTGACCTCTCTCATCAAGGTACGACTTTGCTGTAGTTGTTATGCAAGAGCTCTGAGTCATATAAGGAAGGAGAAAAGGCAGCAGACTTTCTCCTTTTTTTCTGATCTTGCAAGAGTCTGACAAGACAGAGCTTAACAACAGCTTAGTCTTCTGTCTAATTGGGATGCACAGTGGACAAAGTCAGATATTTTAAATCGGAAAGTAAGAGAGGTTAAAAACTTCCCAGGCAGCAGAATACAGGACAAGGACACTTCGAGGAGACATTCTATCGTCAAATTTTCTCATTGGAAAAACATTTTAGGCACTTTATTCTCTCTCTTTTTTTTTCTTTTTTATTTCCCTCATACACATCAAGGGTATTCAGACAAGCAGAAATAATGGCCTGTGGCTAATGATTGAAAGGGAATGTCAGAGAACTGCTAACCCAGACACACGTAACGAATGAGGCACAGACCTCCCTTCAGCAGGTGCAAAGAGAAATCGATTTATTGCAAAAACCAGGAGTTTTAAAGCAATTGGGCCTTTATCAGTTACATTCTTGTGAGGCACAACAAACAGACTCCAACCAGCCACCACAGACCATGATGTGAACACACACTGGTTACAGAACTTGTTTCTCCAGGGTTATAGAACTTGATTTTCACCTCTAGTTTAACGGAGTCGCTCCCAGAGTGCTTTTCCGGTTGGCTGGAGTAACAGGAACGAGCAAGGACTTTACAAGGGTAACAAGGCCCTCATTTTGGAAGGTTTTACTGATCCGCTATAGACACACGTGCCGTATAACAGAGCTCCCTCTTCTCCTTGCTTGCCTACTCCACCCAGGACAAAGAGCAGCGCTGGATATGCTGCCATGTCTTGAAGACAGAGAGTAACACAGATCGGGAGCGACCTGCAAAGGCCACTGAGTGCAGCGTGAGCCAGGACAGGTACAGTTACACGGGGTCATTCAGGGCCGTCTCCAGCCAGGATTTGCTGTCTCCAAGTATGGAAATGTCACAGTGTCCCTGGGAAATCTGTGCAAATATTTCACCACACCCCTGGAAACTGTTTTTCCTTCTATCTAATCAGAATTTTCCATGTTCTGGCTTGCGCCTGTCGCCTCTTTACCCACTGGAGCACAGCTCTGAGAAGAGTCTGCTCTGCCTCCTTTCCACCCTCCCATTAGGCTGCTGTGGAGAGCAATGTGTTTTCCAGTTTAGGACCAACTGCAGGTGTTTGCCCGGGCCGTGGGGTTTCTTTTGGCCATTTCTCCTGGGATCACAGCCCTGCCCCTCAGCGCAGCAGGTCACATCCCAGTCTGACTCTGTCTCCAAACCTGCTGTTCTCTGTCCTGCCATCACAGGAGCTGCACCAATCCCTGGGCGACATCACTAGGACTGACCACGCACTGGCTGGACTCTGTACCACCAGCCACCAAGCCCTGGTGTCGCTGTTGAGACGGGCACCACACACTCACACAGCCACACACCAACGGCCCCAGGCAAAAAGAAGAAAGTCTTTATTACCACAAAGTCTCCTTTATACTATTTCTCAGCATTTGAGTTACATGTCCGTTGGCTCCTCACTCACTACGTGACAATATCGTTGCTTACCTATACCTAGCACACATTCTTGCAAAAACAGCCTCCCTTTTGCAGGTGCAGTTTCCTCCTTCTGTTGTTTTTGCTTCTTGCTTCCGTCGACGCTAAGATTCTCCTGAGTGTGAGCTGATTGTGTCCAGGTCGACGTCTGTGAGCTCGGCAGGCCAGCTGTCAGTTCCCACACCCTGGGACCAGTTTTCCAGCCCATTTTCTGCCCACCTCATGCCCTTATCCACCCACATCTCTCCACTTAGGCCAGAAGAATTTTATGGAAGGCTCTGTTCATGACCTTGCTTTAAAAAAAGGTAAATAACACCCACTGCCGTTCCCTTGTCCACACGGCCCCTTGTTTCACTGTGGGAAGTGATGAGGTCAGGTCTGGTTTTCTCTTGGAAGACCCCTGATGGGTTTTCCTGGTCTCAAACTATTCTGCATGGGCCTGGAATCTTAAGATGAGGAAGCTTGAGGGAATGAGGTGAAGCTGACAGGTTTGTGCTTTCCCCAATCGCCCTTCCTGAAGGTATGTGAGATGTGACCTTCTCCTGTGAGTTTCCTGCATCTCCTGGCACCTCAGAGGTGATGGAGATGGTAGGAAGCAGCTTTGCTGTTATCTCCTGGCACCTCAGAGGTGATGGAGATGGTAGGAAGCAGCTTTGCTGCTATGAAGGAGTGTTTGAGATCGCTTAAAAAATGATCAGCAAAGGGTATCAGCAAAAACCAGATTCAATATTAAGCAAAAACACGATGAAGTTCATTGACAAGATTCACTTTCCTGCTTACAGGACAGTTAAGGCACACCAAGGAGAAACAAGCAGCAACAAACCCAAATAAAACCCAGGCAATCAAAACAGAAATGAACTGAGAACTATCTGCGTGTGTGTGTGAGAGAGAGAGAGAGAAAAAAGACAGTGAGGGCAAAGACAAAAAGAAACACGGCCCAAAACCTTAACAGCCCTCAAACTTAACAGTACTTTAAGTTCACTTATACCTTAAGCATAATAATTTCACAAAGGAACAACACTTAACTTATACTTTAAACTGAATTTATAACTTAACCTTAATAAGTTAACAGAGGAAAAGCACTTAACAGCATTTAACCTGACTTATAACTTTGAAGCTATGCTTAGCAACTTAGCAAGGAACAACACTTAGCATTTAAGCAAGTTTAGGTCCTAAGTCACAAGCTTACTTACTTAGATATGGAAGGTACTTAAAGACCTCAGAGAGCAGCATTGTCTCCGATTTGCAGTAGCACAGGCGCACACGGATGCACACAGAGCGAGACAGTCGGTGCAAGCAGGGCGCCTGTGACAGCTCCCCTCAGAGGTCACTGCAATCCTCCCCTGGGATGCCTTTGCCTCTCCCGACAAAGGGCGAAGGGTCAGGGCCTCGAGGAGTGAGGGGATCAGCCCGGGACTCGTCCTTGCTCAGGACCCTCCAAGCAGAGCAAACGTGCGAGCTCGCTGCCTCTGAGAGGTGTCTCCCCCAGAGGGAGGGTCTGCTCTCAGCAGAGCCCAGGAGAGCTCCAAGGGGCTCCTTTTGGAGCTTTGGAGCTTTACAGGGCCCCGAGGTGCCCTAATCGTAACAAAGCTTCATCCTGGCCACAGTCTGGGTCGGTGTGTTCTTCCAAAGTGTGAGAACAGGAATGTTATGCCGTTCAGGCAAGGAAAAGATCTTCTAAGGCTGCTCCTAAGGAGAGCAGGAGCTCGTTAGCAGTGGCTGGGAGCAGACGGTGTTTCTGATAAGCTCCAGAGGAGCCGAGCCCTGGTGTCGTTTCCAAGGCCGAGGCCTAAGGAGCGTTTCTGAGCACACAGCGCGGCCTGGACAGGGCGTGGGGAATGCACCACCACATTTGAGACGTCGGCCGCTCCGTCCTTCCCATGTCCTTCACTTCTGTGTACGGGCATCCAGTCTCCCGCTGGGTCCTGCCAAAAAGCTCTCCTGAAGTCCAGGGCTGTGGATCTGCTCTGTGGTTTCTCTCAGTTTTTAAAAATTGCCCCAGGTGTTGCTTGCTGAGCCACAGCCACATTTGAGTTCTCAGCTTTGACCTGTTCCTCCTTCCTTACTTGGAGCAGCTCCAGCGAAGCAGCTCCCACTTTTACCTTGGTGATAAGATGAAACATTCTAAAAATGTCCTGGAAACTCTCAGAGGAACATGAGCTGCAGCAGGAAAGATCTCAAATGAAAGCAGAAAGCTGGTTTTGAAGCAGATTGACTGGTTCATCAGGCAGATAGATAAATAGACAGATAACTAGAAGATAAATTAAAATATGAATGACCACTATCTTTTGGCTGCCTAATTTCATAGTCTTCATAGGAACCCATTTGGTTTCCAGAGAAGAATATCTGACTATTCCCTGGAAAAATACACTTCTGAGAAACAATGCATAAAACTATGCCATAAGCAAATATTATCTCAGTATTTCCTATATATGATCTATTACTTATTATGCATATAATGAGCTGGCCCACCTTTTTCTCTGAATCTGACACGCTTCAAATTGTCATCATTCATATGTGGCCTGCAAAGATAAAATAAGCTTTAAAAATGTGTTAGTTCTATAGTCAGATAGCCAATGCCTCCTGGATTTGTCGTGTTTTGTCCTTGGTGAGAAGGGCTCATCGTTTTCCCTGTATCTTATAAGTGATTTTGCTATGCCTGCAATTTTCATTAAATATGATTAGCAGAGGAGTTCAGGTCAACAAGATTGACCAGGGATGATCTTGATGCAACTTAAGCTGAGAAGAAAGTCAGGAACGAAAATATTGAGAGACGACAAAGGCAGATCAATTGGATTATGATTTCTCGGTGCTCTTGGCTGAGTGATTAAAATGACCTAGAGAAGAACTTCCCTCAGCACTGATTCCATTTAAAAGGTGAGGGGAAGGGCTCCCATCGTGTGTCAGGAATTGGTTTGTGGCTCCGACCGGCACTTTCTGTATGTGTCAGGTTACAAGATTAGAGACCCTGCACGCACCTGTGTTTTAACTGGATTTGAGAAGACATGAAGAACCTGACTCCCTTTTTCTAACCTAGATCAGAAGGGATGTTTAACCAGCAGCTGTATTTGTTTTGAAAGATGCAATTGGATTTAGCCTAATCCCAGAGACAAGGAGAAAGAGCCTGGGTTTATTAGCTGCTCTGAAGGGAGGCACCTGCCTGAATCCAGGAGCGCTTTGCAGCGCTTCCAGCACTCAGAGGAGCCAGAAAGCTCCGACGGAGTCGTGCTGTTTATTCTATAACAATATGTTCTGATATATTTCTAAATTGATGATCCAAGGAGCCAGGCACAAATTGTGATTTACAGCAGCGTAATGTTGCTATCCATTTCCTCTCAATCAGCAAGGAAATCTAGCACAAAGTGCTTACTTGTGTACCAGGGAGAAACTTATTTACATCTACCTCGAAACCCACCCAATTGTAAACACATTGTGGCTGAACACAGG
The DNA here is from genome assembly GCA_013397935.1 of Dasyornis broadbenti. Classification (NCBI taxonomy): domain Eukaryota; kingdom Metazoa; phylum Chordata; class Aves; order Passeriformes; family Dasyornithidae; genus Dasyornis; species Dasyornis broadbenti. The sequence continues at coordinate 11,423 of VZRN01003916.1, read as the reverse complement.
GAAATGAAAAGCACTCAAACATTTTCTCTCAGCAATTTGTGTCCAAGCACACGGCAGAGCCTGTGGTGCAACTTAATGGGTTGTTGAGAATTAGCACATAGTGGGGAAAGGTCTCTGTGCTTGCAGAAATGAACAGCCTTGAACTTGGATTTAGCAGAGTAACGGGGAGACAAGCTTTAAATAAACGGGACGGGTGTGCTTTTTGCACTGCTCGAAATATTTTACTTTTTCAAGGTTAGTGTGAGGAGGAGAGTGTTTGGTCTTCCCAGGGACAAGGAAGAAGGAGGTCTCAGCTCACGCTGAATTTCTGTCCTTGCTGGTAAAAATGCTTCCCACCTTTTGCAGGGGTCAGGGATGACCAGTCCATTCCAGAATCTCAGCCCTTCTCAAATTGTTTTGGACTTTTCCCTTTGGAGGAGACAACAACAGTGTCAAAGTTTAAATCCTTTAGTGAAAAAAAAAAAAAAAAAAGAAATAAACCAAAACCCCACCGTATTTACATTTCTTGTGGCTTAGAGAAGGCATTTTGTGTTTCCTGACATAGAGAGGCTATGGAAAAAAGGAAACTGCAGAAAGCAAGGACTGAGGTGGACAAGTGAGGAACTGGGAGTGTGAGCAGGGTGGTGGTGTGTGACAGATGGGTGTTGTGCGAGCGGGAAGGGACCTTTATGGGTCACCCAGTCCCACAGCCTGCAGTGAACAGAGATATCCTCAATTATCCCAGGCTGCTCCAAGCCCCAGTGTCCAACCTGGCCTTGGGCACTGCCAGGGATCCAGGGGCAGCCCCAGCTTCTCTGGGCACCCTGGGCCAGGGCCTCCCCACCCTCCCAGGGAACAATTCCTTCCCAATATCCCAGCTATCCCTGCCCTCTGGCAGTGGGAAGCCATTCCCTGTGTCCTGTCCCTCCATCCCTTGTCCCCAGTCTCGCTCCATGTTTCCTGCGGCTCCTTCAGGCCCTGCAAGGCCACACTGAGCTCACCCCAGAGCTTTTCCTCTCCAGGCTGAACAATCCCAGCTCTCCCAGCCTTTCCTCCCAGCAGAGCTGTGCCCAGAGACAGCAATGTCCTTAGTGGTCCACAACATTTGCTTTGTTCAAGTTTATTTAATAAAGAGTCTTACATTTTTTTTTTCTCCACCAAGAAATGCACTTCATGATGTACGTTTAGATCAGCTCTCCAGGATTCCAGTAAATTTGGGAATATCTCTAACATGAACTGTTGGAGAATTTGCACCATGGTTCAAGGACAGGTTCAGTTTCCATCTGATGTGCATCTTTCAAAACTCCGGAATGATTTCGCTGTCAGTTTTTAACTAAGGGAGTTACCTACAAGAGAATGGCAGAAAATTCAGTGCAGCCACCCAAAAACTGAAGATGAGATGAACATGGGAGATGTAGACAATATTTCCACATTCACTTATCTTGGTAATTCAGTTCCCTAGCCCTGATTTTCCTGGGTGTTTATCCTTCCCTTGCTCATCCTCCTTGACTCCAGTTATTCGAGCGGGTGGCAGGAGCTGCATTTTGGGCGGTGTGAGATGATTTCCCCGAATATATTCACAGCTAATTCCACCAAATTCCATACCTGTTAAACATCAAATATCTTTAAAAAAAAGCCCACAGCAGCAAGGTTTTTATGATGACAACATCATAAAGAAGAGAAAGATAACCCTAAATACTTATTTTATGACATCCAGCTGACTTATTGTTTCCACAATTCAGGGGGAAATTAGTTAGCCCTGGCTGGAAGAGCAGAAAATGTGATTATTTTAATAGACACCACATTCTGCACACACTCTAAGGCTGGGGAATGGCAGAATAAATCAGGGAAATATTTCCATCAATATCATCTTGAAAGTCCAATTTTTTTATCTTTCATATCAGGTGGGAATACCTCAGGAAGTAAATATTTTCTTTATCTCTCATTTCACTTTTAACAGCACTCTGTCTTTATCTTCTCTCGGTATTGCCTGAGATTATTTCTTTTGAAGAGGGAAGATGGAAAACAAAACCCAGACATTTTATTTTGTGACTTTCATCTTTTATGGCCTTATTATCTGCATGGCTACATCTCTTTGCGTACCGTGCACACACGAGAGGTAACGGAATTAAAGATTTTAAACCAACTGTGCTTTTAACAAGGCAAGTTATACACACACAGAAGGATGGGCTTTGTTTCTTGTTTTTAAGGGCCCTCTTATTTCCTGAAGAATTAAAATGATTCTGCTACTGATCTCTGGGAGGGGACAGGGTATTTCTGAGGTAACCCATGGCTGAGCAAAGGAAGAAACCATAATGTGGAGATAAAAGTTGAATTTCTGCAAGCGCCACTGAAGGTGCAGTGAAAGCTGCAGTCTTATTAGAGCACAAAGAAGTCGATTTACCAAACAGACCAAACTCCACATGAGTAAGGCCTGGTTTTAAACATCTGAACACAACTCTCTGGAGTTCAAACCGGTTCAGCTCAGTTCATACTGAAATTAAGGGCATGTTTGAAGAATTTGAGCATCTTCTTATGCAAGGAGCAAAGGACCTACATTATTTTTTAGGATTTCTTGAAGGTCCAAGGTAGCAGGAACATTTCTCCATGGCCTTTTGTAAGAACCTGAAAACCCATTTCCAGCTCCTCATCAAAAATTTCCCACTTTATCAGTAAAAGGTTCCTATAGGAGGAGTCTGTTTAGGAGTACATTTATCACATGAGTCCTGTTTTAAATATGCTCTTTACACGGCGAGGAAAACTATTTACTGTAAGATGCAGTTTTCATTCCATAATGGCTGCTCTAATTCTCCCTGATAAATGTGACTTTGCCTTTCCGCCTCTGCGTGGTGCCTTTTTTGGTGTTTGGAATCTTGTTAACATTTTTAATAGAGTATCGCCCCACGAAATTATAGACCTTAGGGGATAAATTAAGGTAAAATAGCAAGTAAAAGGATCACTGAGGTGTCATTGAAACGGAAACAAAACTTTGAAAGGAAAAGGCACACGTTGCTGTATCCACAAAGAAGTACTGCTGTGGATTTGACACCCCTGAGTTTTCACGTGTCCCGATCTCTCCGAATGCTGGTTTACAAAACATCCCTCAGATGGAATGGAAACCAATCCCTGCTTACAAACAAACTCAAGTAACAGCTGTGGGAAGGAGGAGGGGAGGAATGAAGGAAAGCAGAGGATGTGCTTTTCCTATTGTGGGTTCTGGATCAGCTGTCTTACTAAATGTGGATTTTCTTCTGCCAAAGCTACCATAAAGACTATGCACCACTCAAGAGTAAACCATTGCAATCTGTTCTAGCTCAGAATTCAGAGGCAATGGGATTTAAACACATCAAATATTCAAAAAGTGAGTACATGTGGCACTTAATAACGTGGGGATATTGGTGGGAGGTTGCACTTGATGATCCAGGAGGTCTTTCCAAGCTTAATGATTCCATGGAAAGGTAAATGCTCTCGCAAATCTGTCATCTGTGTGTTTAAGATCTTCATAAAGTCTCCCATTTCTAATATTCCAGTTTAGATTTTCAATGTTTAACACAAGTAGCTAAAAACCCTCTAATCATGAGGGATTTGTGTTCTGCAGTCGGACTAAACAATTTCAAAAGCAGTTTAATAACAAAATCTTTAATATTATTAAACCCTACTTGATCTGCACTACAATACACCCAGGAAAGTGCCAGAAGTCAGGAGAGAAAGGCAAACTCTAAAACACAAAGTAACAAAGAGATTTTGTCCGTTTATGGTATTTGTTCTGGCCCTTGCCTGTAGTTAAGCACCATTTTTTGGGTGGTGTGTCTGCTCCAGGTGCAGCATAAAGTGCCTGACAGGCTGTCACAGAGACAGATCACAAACCAAATGGCCATATGGCTCAATTATTCTTCATTTTCTCCCCCTGTCCTTTCTGCAGCCCGTGATCCCCAGCCAAGGGTGGGTGAGAAGCCTGCTGCCCGTTTACACTGTACCAGAGCCCAGCGGTGATGCTCCCATTCATTTTGATTATGTGGGATATGAACCTCCTTTCCCAGGAAGTGCAAGGAAGAATTGCCAGCGGAAGCAGTGACAAAGCTGCTGCCCTCTTCTGACACACCCTCAAGCTGCCCTGCCGAGGGAACCTCATTCCTTGTGCCAACTCCTGCAGCGTTTGTGCTGCTCCCTTCTTTTTGGGGATGACATCTGTTCTTTTGTCTCCAAAAGAATCCAGGGCAGCTGCCAGGGAAACAAAAGGAAGGTGGTTTTTCAGTGCAGAGCTGCTGACCGGAAACGTGGCTCTGGAACCTGCGAGGCAGGAGCTGTTTTCTCCCATAATAACATCTCCTCCTACTGGGAGCTGTTGGAACAGGTAACGGATGACATTCCAGAAAGCAGACTTGAGACATCTAAACTGAGCTGGCAAGGCAGCCCTAAAGAAGAGCCTGGTCTGTCTGCATGTTACACAATGCTCTCTCGTTTTCCCCAGCACACCTTTCATCTCATCCCACCTGGGGACCTCAGGAGGGATCTTTCTACTCTGCTGGGAGAAAACCAGAGTTCTGACGTCTATCAGGAGCAATTTCTGACTCGTTAACATTTGCTTTTGCTGCATCCCGGAGTTGAACAGCCATTCCCTCCCAGATCCTCCTTCCCACTGACCCTCTCTGTCCCATTACCATTTGGAAAATGTTCCACAGGCCCCCATCCTGCCTCATTCCGTGGTGGTGTCTAATTGAAGCTCTTCTCCAGAGGGCTGATCTGTGCCCTTTTACTCCTGGCTCCACATCTTGAGGAGCTGACAGGAAAGATTCCTGAGCTGAAAATAAGGATTTAGCTTGATTACAGCTCTCTTATTTGCCTGGGGTTTTTTTGGGGTTTTTTTGT
>VZRN01003906.1:13249-23403 GCA_013397935.1 Dasyornis broadbenti | reverse complement strand
AGCCGGTACCAACTGGGGGTGCGGGGGGGAAACCCCCTTTGAGAGTCTGAAATGGGTCAAAATCCATCGGAAAATGAGTGAAATTTCATCTTGAAGTAGGTCAAAATCTACCCTGATATGGGTCAAATTTCACTCCAAAATGGATCAAAATCCATCCTGAAATGAATCCAAATCCATCTCAAAAAGGGTCAAAATTCCTCCTGAAAATCCACAAATCCACCCTGAAACGGGTCAAAATCCATTTGGGAATGAGCCAAGCCCCATCCAGAAACGGGTCAAAAATCCACCTTTTTACCCGCCACTAAAAAGCACTGTGTGTTGGCTTATCCCCCACAGCCCTGATCCCTGACCATCATCTAAAAAGGTGCCAAATTTTTATGGGATAAACTAGTTTTACTGGGATTTTCCTGGATAAAGGAGCTGGGAAGAAGATCCGGGGGGGAAGATCTGGCATTCCCAGTCTCTTCCTGGCAATCCCAGTCCCTTCCCAGCCCATCCCAAGTGATGCTTTCCCTTTTCCCCCGGTGCATCTGAGGCTCTCCAAGCTTTGGGAACGCCTTTTTTCGATCCATATCTCTGTTTTTTCCCCTCGGGAAGCCGCTGCCATGTCCCTGTGCCAGCGCGGGATGAAGGCCGAGGCCGAAGGCTGCGGATTCCCGGCCAGCGCCGGGGTCAAGGTGTTCCTGCACTGGAACGGGGATGAGGAACGGGAACGCTGCCGGGTTTATTCCCAGGGATCCCTCAGTGCCGAGGAAATCTGCATCGACCTCGCCCGCAGGATCGGTGAGGGATGGGGAATGGGGGGGGTCTTGGATGGATTCCGGGTCGGGGCTGAGGAATTCCCAGTTTTCTGATTGCCAGGGAATGGTGAATACCACTGTGTTCCACCCCGAGGCTGAGAAATTCCCAAGGAACACCAGTTTTTCCAGGGAAAACACCGGAAGTTCCCAGGGAACACCAGATCCCAACTGGGTTCCTTTCCAAGCCCAAGAAATTCCCAGTTTCCTCATTTCTGGCAAACATCAATTCCCAATTGGGTTCCTTTCCAAGGCTGAGAAATTCTCAGTTTTCTGATTTTCAGGAATTTTTAGTTTTTTAGGGGATAAAACCTGCTGAGTTTGGGTTTCTTGGCAATAAAACCTGCTGGATTTTTGTATTTTGGGGGGAAAAAAAACCCGCTGATTTTTTTTGGGGTTTTGCAAATAAAACTTGCTGAGTCCAGGTTTATTGGGAATAAAACTGGCTGAGTTTGGGCTTATTAGAAATAAAATTAGGTGAAATTTTGTTTCTTGGGAATTAAACCAGCCAGATTGCAGTTCCTTGGGAACAAAACCCCCTTGAATTTCAGTTTTTTGGGAATACCCCTCATGCCGGCTGGCTTTTTCCATTTTGAAATGGGAATTTTAGGGAATACCCTGCCTCTGCCATTTGCCAGTGGATCCTTGGAGGCCTGAGTTGGGAAAACGGGGTGGGTAAAGGGTGTTTATCCATAAGTGATGGGATTTCTGGCATTCCTGGCAGGAATTACCCCGCTCTGCTACAGCCTCTTCGCCCTCTACGACCCCCAGAGCCGGATCTGGCTCCCGCCCAACCACCAATTCCACATCGGGAAGGACACCAACGTCAACTTGATCTTCAGGATGAGGTGAGGCCGCTTCCCAGCCGTCCCGATGGATTCCCCCGAAGCTGAGCCCTGAGGCATTCCCGGGTTTTCCTTGGATTTGTGCTGGAAGGGTCGCGGGGCTTTCCTTCTCCTTGCTGCCAGGGTTTCCAAGTGACCCATTCCCAGATTTCCTCGGAAAAACTGGTCCAAATCTGAGTAAAGGAGGGAAATGATGGGTTTGGAGCCCCAGCCTCTCCATCTGCATGGAAAAATCTGTTTTCTTATTCCCAATATTCCCGCCCTTTTCTCCTCACGTTTCCTTCACGTTTCCCGCCCTTTTCCCCCCCATGTTTCCTGCCTTTTTCCCCTCACATTTCCTGCCCTTTTTCCCCTCACATTTCCTGCCCTTTCCCCCTCACATTTCCTGCCCTTTTTCCCCTCACATTTCCTGCCCTTTCCCCCTCACATTTCCTGCCCTTTTTCCCCTCACATTTCCTGCCCTTTCCCCCTCACATTTCCTGCCCTTTTTCCCCTCACATTTCCTGCCCTTTCCCCCTCACATTTCCTGCCCTTTTTCCCCTCACATTTCCTGCCCTTTCCCCCTCACATTTCCTGCCCTTTTTCCCCTCACATTTCCTGCCCTTTCCCCCTCACATTTCCTGCCCTTTTTCCCCTCACATTTCCTGCCCTTTCCCCCTCACATTTCCTGCCCTTTTTCCCCTCACATTTCCTGCCCTTTCCCCCTCACATTTCCTGCCCTTTTTCCCCTCACATTTCCTGCCCTTTCCCCCTCACATTTCCTGCCCTTTTTCCCCTCACATTTCCTGCCCTTTCCCCCTCACATTTCCTGCCCTTTTTCCCCTCACATTTCCTGCCCTTTCCCCCTCACATTTCCTGCCCTTTTCCCCTCACATTTCCTGCCTTTTTCCCCTCACGTTTCCCGCCCTTTTTCCCCTCAGCTTTCCCGCCTTTTTTCTCCTCACATTTTCCCTCAAATTAAACCCTTAAAATGGTGAAAATGAAGGATCGCACCTTAATTTAAATCCCTAAAATGAGGGTAATTGAATTCTCCCCTCAATTTAACCCTCCAAAAGGCTTCCTCCTCCCATCATTCTTTATTCCCAATATTCCTCCATATTCCTTCATTGTCTCAGCGCAGGGACAATGTCCCTCCCAAAGTTTTTGGGATCAACAGGAGGTCCAAGCAGGAAATCTAAAAAGGGATGGAAAAAGCTTTAAATTAACCTATTTTGGAGGCAGGAAGAAGCTGTTGTCCTTCATTCCCGCTTCAGATTCATTCCCTGTGCTCAAATCCCATCTTTTTAAGCGTATAGCTGCTTCTCCTGTGGTTCCAAGAAGTTTTATTCCTAAAAGAAAACCCCAAATCCACAGATTTGAGCCTGGAATGTGACTCCCAGCATGATGCCAGCCCCTTTCCTCCTCCCTTCTTCCCATTCCAGGTATTATTTCCGGAATTGGCATGGGATGAACGACAAGGAGCCGGCAGTTTTTCGGAATGTACCGCGTCCAGGGGATTCTCCCGAGGAGAAACCTCCTGGAGGAGCTTTACTGGACAGATCCTCCTTTGAATACTTATTTGAACAGGTAAAGGATTTGGGAGAAAATGGGATGATTTTTTTCCATCCCCAGGGGTTTATTTAAGGATAAACGCCTGCGTCAGTTTTCCTTTCGGAAAGGTTTTATCCTGCTGGGAGGGGAGCTGGGTGGGATTCCATAATTCCATGGGATAATTTTACCTTTTAAAGGATTTTCATTTGCGGTCTCACTTTTTAAATTAAAAAACACAAGGAAAATCCTTCCGGAAGTCAGCTCAGGGCCGTGTTTTTCTTACCAACTATTTCCCACATAACAGGGAAAATTTGAATTCATCAACGACGTTGCATCCCTGAAGGATTTCCAGAGCGAGCCGGAAATCCAGAAGTTCAAGAACGAGAGCTTGGGAATGGCTGTCCTCCACCTCTCCCACATCGCCATAAAAAAGGGCATTTCCCTGGAGGAAGTGGCCAGGAAGTACAGGTAAAAATCCCTGCTTTTCCGAAGGATTTTTCCCACCGCTTTTCACCGTTTTTCCCCCTCGTTTTCCTCACGGGGAGGCCGCAGTTTCTCCGTTGCATCCTGAGCTCTTCCTGACAATCCCTCCCTTTCCCCGGCAGCTTCAAGGACTGCATCCCGCGCTCCTTCCGCCGGCAGATCCAGCAGAACAACTTCCTGACGCGCTTCCGGATGAAGAACGTCTTCCGCCGGTTCCTGCGGCGCTTCCAGCGGCACACAGTGGGCGCCGGGAAGCTGACAGAGCGGGACGTGATGTACAAGTACCTGGCCACCCTGGAGCACCTGGCTCCCGGCTTCGGCAGCGAGCTCTTCCCGGTGCTTTCCCTGGAAACGGCAGCCGAGGGCGAGAAGGGCCCGCCCTGCACCAACGGGGGCCGCGCGGAGCCGGAGGGCGCCCAGATCCCGAGGGATCATCCCGTCACTCACCACGTCCTGGTCACCGGCACTGGCGGCATCCAGTGGCGGCCGGCGCCTGGAGAGGTGCGTTGGGATGAGGTGGTTTTGGGATGAGCCGTTCCTGCCCCAAATCCAGTCGTTTTCCTCGCTTTGTGGTCCTGGGTTTTTCCTAGGGCGCTCTGGGCATTCCGAGTTCCTTTTCCAGCTTATCCCAGTTTGCCCAGAACCTTTCCCAGCATTCCCATTCCAGCATTTCCATCCCGTTCTTACTTCATGCTCCTGGGCATTTCCTTGGCTTCCAGCTTATCCCAGTTTCCCCCTCCAGCCCTTCCCAGCAGCAGGAAAAGTCTGGAATTCTCTCCTTTGCACAGAGCACCGAGGCCTTCTCCCACCGTGGATATTTTGGGAGAAAGACCAGGAACAAGGAGCCGGAGCCCAAGGCCGCAGCTCAGCCGGCAGAGCCCCCGTGGTGCCATTTTTGCGATTTCCGGGAAATCACCCACGTCGTGGTCAAGGATTCCAGGATCAGCATCCACCGGCAGGACAACAAGTGCCTGGTGGGTGGGGATGGATCCCTCCCGGCCGCTGGGATCCCGGGGTTGCTCTGCTTGGATCGGGAAGAGGCAGCGTTGGGAAGAACAGGGGTTTTTCTGAGGGTTTTCCGAGGGTTTTGTCGGTGTTTCGTTCCAAAGATTTTCTGAGAGTTTTTCAAGGCTTTTTCTGAGATTTTTCCTGAGGATTTTCTAGGGTTTTATTCTGAGGGTTTTCCATGGGTTTCCTGAGACCTTTTTAGGGTTTTTATGAGGGCTTCATGAGTGCTTTTTTCCTGAGGGTTTTCCGTGGGTTTCGTGAGGATTTTCCATGGGTTTTCTGAGGGCTTTCTAAGTGGTTTTTTTCCAAAAGTTTTCTGCGAGTTTTCCAAGGGTTTTCTAAGGGTTTTATGAGTGGTTTTTTTGGAGGGTTTTCTGAGAGTTTTCTAAAGCTTTCCTGAGGGCTTTCCAGGGTTGTTACGAGGGCTTTATGAGTGCTTTTCTTCGGAAGGTTTTCCGTGGGTTTTCTGAGGATTTTCTGTGGGTTTCCTGAGGGTTTTCCGTGGGTTTTCTGGGGCTTTTCCATGGATTTCTTGTGGGTTTTCCATGGTTTTTACAAGGGTTTTATGAGTGCTATTTTCCCAGGGTTTCCCGCGAGTTTTTGAGGGTTTCCTGTGGGTTTCCTGTGGGTTTCCCTGCTGGATCCAGGGCCGCTCACGGCCCATGCCGGCGATTTCCCTTTTCCCAGGACGTGCTGCTGCCGTGTCCCAGGAGCGCCCTGTCCCTGGTGTCGCTGGTGGACGGATATTTCCGGCTGACGGCCGATTCCAGCCATTACCTGTGCCACGACGTGGCCCCGCCGCGTCTGCTCCTGAGCATCCACAACGGCATCCACGGGCCCATGCAGTGAGTGGAGCTTCCCTCGGAGCCAGCGGGATCGTCCCGATCCTGGGGGATCGTCCCGGAGCTGTTCCCTTTTCCCAGGACTCACCCGGAGCCATTCCATATCCCTGGGGTGGTCCCTGAGTGTTTCATCTCCTCTGGGCTCATCCCAATCCATTCCCTGCCCTCAGGCCTCATCCCAATCCATTCCCTTTTCTCTGGGCTCATCCCAATCCATTCCCTGCCCTCAGGCCTCATCCCCATCCATTCCCTTTCCTCAGGCCTCATCCCCATCCATTCCCTTTCCTCAGGCCTCATCCCCATCCATTCCCTGCCCTCAGGCCTCATCCCAATCCATTCCCTTTTCTCTGGGCTCATCCCAATCCATTCCCTTTCCTCAGGCCTCATCCCCATCCATTCCCTTTCCTCAGGCCTCATCCCAATCCATTCCCTTTCCTCAGGCCTCATCCCAATCCATTCCCTTTCCTCAGGCCTCATCCCCATCCATTCCCTTTCCTCAGGCCTCATCCCAATCCATTCCCTTTCCTCAGGCCTCATCCCCATCCATTCCCTTTCCTCAGGCCTCATCCCAATCCATTCCCTTTCCTCAGGCCTCATCCCCATCCATTCCCTTTCCTCAGGCCTCATCCCAATCCATTCCCTTTCCTCAGGCCTCATCCCCATCCATTCCCTTTCCTCAGGCCTCATCCCAATCCATTCCCTTTCCTCAGGCCTCATCCCCATCCATTCCCTTTCCTCAGGCCTCATCCCAATCCATTCCCTTTCCTCAGGCCTCATCCCCATCCATTCCCTTTCCTCAGGCCTCATCCCAATCCATTCCCTTTCCTCAGGCCTCATCCCCATCCATTCCCTTTCCTCAGGCCTCATCCCAATCCATTCCCTTTCCTCAGGCCTCATCCCCATCCATTCCCTTTCCTCAGGCCTCATCCCAATCCATTCCCTTTCCTCAGGCCTCATCCCCATCCATTCCCTTTCCTCAGGCCTCATCCCAATCCATTCCCTTTCCTCAGGCCTCATCCCCATCCATTCCCTTTCCTCAGGCCTCATCCCAATCCATTCCCTTTCCTCAGGCCTCATCCCCATCCATTCCCTTTCCTCAGGCCTCATCCCAATCAATTCCATTTCCTCAGGGCTCATCCCCATCCATTCCCTGCCCTCAGGCCTCATCCCCATCCATTCCCTTTCCTCAGGCCTCATCCCAATCCATGCCCTCCCTCCCTTTTCCAGGGAGGAGTTTGTTTTTGCCAAGCTCCGCCGGGAGGAGCCGGAGGAAGGGCTCTACATCCTCCGCTGGAGCGTCTTGGATTTCAATCGGATGATCCTCTCCTTGATCAAGAGGAGCCACCAGCAGGTAGGGACAATTCCCAGCACAGCATTCCCAGGAATTGCGAGCTCTGGAACGACCTGGGAGCCGCGTGGCTTCAGCTCCCGCCTCGGCCCCGCTTTTCCAGGCTCCTGGAACGCCGGGAGCCTTCAAGTACCGGCAGTTCCGGATCCAGAAGAAAGGCGACTCCTTCGTGCTGGAGGGCTGGGATCGGGAATTCCCCACCCTGCGGGAGCTCCTGGAAGTGCTCAAGGGCTGCACCCTCAAGTCGGGCGAGGAGAACTTCACGGTGAAGAGGTGCTGCCCGCCCAAGTCGGGAGGTAGGGACAGGGATCATCCCTCGGGATCATCCCTCGGGATCGGGGCTGAGCGGATCCGGGAGCTCACGGGGCCCCTGTTCCCTCCTTCCCCAGAGATCTCGGACCTGCTGATCACGCGGAAGGTGAAGGATAACGGGAAGCAGATCCTGAACCTCACCCAGCTCAGCTTCCACCAGATCCGCAAGAACGAGATCACGCAGGTGCTGCTTTCCTGGGATTTTCGCTGCTCAGATTCCCGGGATTCATCAGGGAGGGTGGAGGGATCCTCTTTGCTGCCCTGGGATTCTTGGGGATGGAAGGAGCTGCTCTGCCTTCCTGGGATTCGTGGAGTGGTGCAGGGATCCTCTGCTTTCCTGGGATTCTCCGCCTTCCCGGGAATTCCTGCCAAATTCCAAGATCCTCCCACACCCCTGGGCCAGCCAGTGGGATGGATTTGATGCATTTTCCAAGAAAAAGAGAGGGAAAGATCCACGTGGAAGCGGCTTTCTCCCACATTGGGATGCAGAGGGAAGTCGGGGAGGGATCCGGATGGGGATTCCCACCTTCCCAGTGTCCAAACCCCCCATTTCTCCCTGTTCTCCCAGCGGGCCCACCTGGGCCAGGGCACCCGGACCAACATCTACGACGGGGTCCTGAGCGTCTGCGGGAATTCCGGGAACGACGACGAGGCCGAGTATTTTTCCACGGAGCAGAACAACAACAGCCGGGAGATGCACGTGGTGCTCAAAGTGCTGGATCCCAGCCACAGGGACATCGCCCTGGTGAGCCCATCCCAGGGAATCTGGGGCTGGAATGAGGATCCAGGGGATCTGAGGGCTGGGATACGGCTCCGAAAACGCCGGGGTTTGGCGTCGAGGGCTGGGATGTGGCTCTGGAATGGCTGGGACAGGGATCTGGGGGTGGGATTTGATCCCAAAGGGGCTGGAATGTGGCTCAGAGGGCTGGAATGGGCGTCCAGGGGTTGGAATATGGCCCGGCTTTGAGTGCTGGGATGGGGCCCCCCAAAGGGCTGGGCTAGGGCTCTCAGGAGCTCTCCGGACACTCCGGAATTCCGGGATCGCCCCGCCGTTCCCGGTGTTCCCGCAGGCGTTCTTCGAGAGCGCCAGCCTGATGTCCCAGGTGTCCCACGTCCACCTGGCCTTCGTGCACGGCGTCTGCGTCCGCGGCTCCGAGAGTAAGTCCGGAACGTTCCCGGGGACGTTCCCAGCCCCTTCCCGGCGCCGTTCCCGCGGGATCATCCCGGTTTTCCCCTGCAGACATCATGGTGGAGGAGTTTGTGGAGCACGGGCCCCTGGATGTGCTGCTCCGCAAGGAGAAAGGCCGGATCTCCGTGGGCTGGAAAATCACCGTGGCCAAACAGCTGGGAAGTGCTTTGAGCTACCTGGTAATTCCAGCTGGGAATTCTCACGGATATCCTGCGCCACCTTCCCGCCGTTCTCCAAGGAGATAATCCCGGTTTTAGGATTATTCCGCCCTTTCCTGCTTCCCGTGCTCCCTCCCTCTTCCCCGTTCCTGATTGGTTTTGGAGCTGGGAAAAGCGAGGGGTGAGGATGGGATTCCGAGCAGGGGCTTGGGACCAGGGCAGGAAAATCCTCCCTGAGCCTTTTATTCCCTGTTCCGGGAGCGAAATCCCAAAACAGGGAGGAGACACGGATAATTCCGGCCAGGAATCCCAGTTTTTCATTTGATCCTGGAGTCCAGAGGTGTGACCTCGCCCTGCGGCATCACCGGGATTTTTTCCGAGATGTTTTTCCCCCCAAGATTGTTTTCTGATAATTTATTATCGGGAAACTGTTGGAATTTACTGTTGGAAAAATTATTGTGGGGTTATTTCTTGTGGGAAAATTATTACGGGAGTTTTTAAACGGGAAAATTTGTCACTGGAAAATTTATTATTAGGGAATTCATTATCAGAAAAGCGGAAAGCATTTACAATAAACGAACAGTAATTTATTCTGGGGAGGGGAGGGGGTAAAAAATTCCATTTCCCGATAATTTTCCCAAGGTTTTCCCGTTGCTCTGCTCTTGCCAGGAGGACAAGAACCTGGTGCACGGGAACGTGTGTGCCAAGAACATCCTGCTGGCCAGGACGGGGCTGGAGGACGGAGCCGTGCCCTTCGTGAAGCTCAGCGATCCCGGGGTCAGCTTCACCGTGCTCTCCCGGGAAGGTACGGCACCGTCCCGGCCTGCAGCGGGGCAGGGGTGGATTCCCGGGTGGAAAACCCTGCTTGCTTGTCCCCCTTTTTCCTGAGAATTCCCGTGGGTGGTGCCAGAGCTCTTTTCGCAAAGTATCCCCTCCTTTTCCAACCCGAATTTTCCCAATATTTGGCATTTTGGGTGGGGGAGTTTTCGGATCACCCCAGCCCGGAATGGGGCAGGGCTGGATTTCCAGGTGGAAAATCCAGGTTATTTCCCCTCCTTTTCTAATGATTCCCCACAGCTTGTGGCCAGAGCTCTTTTCACAAAACATCCCCTCCTTTTCCAACCCGAATTTTCCCAATATTTACCGTCTTACTGCGGGAATCCCGCCTGGTCTGGCCCTGGAGATGACCCCGCCCCATTCCAAGGCCTTTTCCCATGGGATCCCCCCCTCTCTGCCCTCACCAGAGCGCGTGGACAGGATTCCCTGGATCGCCCCGGAGTGCGTCCGGGACGTGGGGAACCTCACCACGGCCGCGGATAAATGGAGCTTTGGGACAACGCTGCTGGAAATCTGCTTCGACGCCGACGTCCCGCTGAAGGAGCGGACGCCCTCCGAGGTGATTCTCCCTTTTCCCCTCTTTCCCCCTTTTTCCCCTTTCCTTCTCTCCCCTTTTCCCCCCCTTTTTCCCCTCTTCCCCTTTGCCTCCCCTTTCCCCCCCTCTATTCCCCTTTCCCCCTTTTTTCATTTCTTTCCCCACTTTTCCTCCTCCTTCCCCCATTTTCTCCCCCTCTTCCCCCCCAATTTTCCCTTTTTTCCCTTCCCCTTTTACCTCTTTTTCCATCTATTTCCTCTCTTTCCTCCT
>VZRN01003902.1:34480-69774 GCA_013397935.1 Dasyornis broadbenti | reverse complement strand
AAAAAGAAAAAAAAAAAAGAAGGAAAGCTGTTCTCAGAAGAAAAGTTTTGGAGGACTGGAAACATCGTTTTTGTTAATGGTGATCCCTGTCCGGAATCCCGTCCTTCCCACAGAGCTTTCACTCCCTGTGCTGGAGCTTTTATACAATATTGTGCTTCTCCTTGGAAATAGTGCTGGATTTTCACCTTTTCTCCCCAGAAAAGGTCTCAGGGCTTCTTTTAGGGCAAAACCGGGAGTGGGGAAAGCTGTAGGGTGAAGTCCTTGATGGCACAGTGGGGGAGACAAACACTGAAATACTAAAAAAGAATCCTTCCCATCCAGATAGGAATTTTTTCAAGGAAAAATTAACCGTGTGGGTTCTGATGGAGGAGGATTTTTATTTGGGCTGGGGAAGAGAATCAGCCTGAAAGTGTGACTGTCCCTGAAGTGCCCCCCGGAGCTGCTGGCACGCGGAAGAAGCAATTCCAGAACATGAGGAAGTGAGCTGGAGACAGCCGCTGCCTTCACCCCTAAATGAGCACCAGAGCTCCTGATTGCCAAGGGCAATTAAATCCCCGTCTCCTGGCAGCCCGAGCCCTCGGCTGGCCGGGGCCGGGTCCTTCCACACACCTGGAGTGTTTTGTTCCCGGTGGGAGCAGCGCGGCTCCTCGGGTGCCGCTTGCAGAGAGCGCTTCTCGTGGCCTGTGGAAACGAGCGTTCCCCGGGAGCGAGGTGCTCAGCCTCTCACTGCCAGGCGACAGCTTCCCCTTGGAGGCTTTTCTCCCGTAGAATCCACGAAAAGGAGGGGGGAAAAGGCAGGTCAGAAACCCTGCGGGTTCAAGCGCTTCTGAAGGCAGCTGGAAGTTGTGGAGAAGAGGAGGCAGCTCGGGGTGGGATCCCCCAGTGCCACCCACGCCTGAGACTCGGCGTCCATGGGAGCGGGAGAGGTGCCTGCAGGTAGGAAAACCTCCTCGGATCAAGAGGGGATTTGCAGGAGCAGGCTTGGAGCAGTGCTGCAACCCGGCAGGGTTATTTTCGCCTGCATTTAATATTCCTCAGCTGTTTGTTCCAGATAATTACTTTAGGAATAAATAGCAGGTTCTTAGCTAATTTCAGGAGGGGAGAGAGGGAAAATTGAAGCGCTCTGAAAGGAGGAAAAGGATTATGAAATGTTTTGCCAGCTGGCAGAGACGCAGCTTTTGGGAAAGGGCAGGCAAATTCCATCGGCGCCGGCAGAGCCCCGCTCCCGCTGCCCTTGCAGCGTTTCCTTACGGGGCGTTGGAAGCAGCTGCAGTTCCTCCTGGCTCCGGCTCCAGGCCGGTTCCTGAACGCCCCAAAACCCTCGTGGTGCTGGAACAGAGAGGCGTTTCTCTGGGATCTCTGGGGTCAGGAGGCGGTGCAGAATGTAATGGAGAGTTTGGGGGTGGTGTCGGTGTTTCCAGGGATCGAGCAGAGCAGGGCTCTGGGATCCATCCCGGAGCTCGTTGGATTGCAGCACTCTGGGGTGAGAGTCAGCTGTTTCAGTCTCTTCCTTGCAGCTTTTTGAGTGCTCAGAGATTCATTTTAGCCCAGGTACACAGCGGAGCCCAGCGCGGTGCAAGCAGGGAGCACCTGGAGAGCCAGGATGAGGGGAAAAGCTCCTCTTGCATCCCCCGAAAATGCTGGAACTTCTGCTCCTGGAATAAGCAGTGAAACCCCAGGTGAGGGATTTTCTCCCTGGGATCTGCTGAACAACTGGCAACAGGAGCTGCTGGGATGCTTTAGCTCTTTCCTGCCAACTTGCCTGAGCTCTTCTTCCTTTCTCTGTATTGGAGCAGAGTTTTAGGTCAGGGCTTTGCTGGTTCTTCCCAGCCCGCCGTTCCAAACAAAATCCACATCCGTGGCAGGTCAAGCTTGGAGGGTTATTTTGATAGCGAGCTGCCTTTTGGGAGCTGAGTTTATTGCTGGCCTTGGTTTCCTTCAGAAAAAGAGCGCAGCGTGGGTGTGAAAACTCCTAGGATGGTTATTCCTTCTGCTCAAACGTTTAGGAAACAAGGATTTGGCAAAGGAGATGCTTTGGAATATTTATAACGTTATCAAGTGGCTTGGGAAGAGCAGACAAAACTCAGTGGAGCTTCTCCATCCTCAGATCTTCTGTTTGGGGCTCCTCCTGCTGTTTTAAAATCGACTTTAAAGATGATTCTTGTTGTTCTGTGCCTGTGATCAGCCTGCTGTGTTGGGTTGTTCCCGAGCCTGCTCCAGAGGATCCAGACGGGGAGTTAATAGTTGGAAAAACCTTCTTTCTAGCAGGCGTTCGTTCCTGCGCTTCCCATGGCTCCCTCCAGCAGGATCTGGGCACGATTTAAAGGACAAATAAAGGACAAATAAAAACTCTTGGGGTCACACATGGACCTGACAGCGCCGCAGCCCTGGCACCGCCATCCGCAGCGTCACGCTGTCCCCAGGCCGGAGGGAAATGGGATTCTGACACCTTCTGAGGGTGGGAAACCTCCTGCTCCTGTTCCCAGGCTGGGAGGGAGGGACAGACCCTCCTGCCTCCCGCATCTCGAGGCCGGAGCCCATCCCGAGGCCGGAGCACTGGCAGCGCCGGCTCCCTGGATGGAAACCAGCCCAGGCACTTCCCAGCCATGGATGCCTTTGCTTGGAAAAGGCCCAACTCTCCATTTTTTCGTTATTTTTGAGCCCAGCTCCACTTTTCCTTCTTCCCCCCACCTTTTCCATCCCTCAGTCCCTGGGAATCCATGCCTTTTCTGCTGCGTAAGGCGGGTTCCTGGCAGCGGCAGCAGCGCCCGTGTCGCAGCGTTTGGGTTCCAGCCTCCCCCTGTCACAACATTGACTCCGGCAGGGATTTCTGACACGGGAAACGTGCGGAGCATCTGCTGGGATGCGAGCTCTGCGCTGAGTTCTGCCGTGGTTTCTCCCAGAGATTGACAGCCCCGTGGATTTTCCAAAGCTGCTTCATCAGGGAACCTGACAGAAGTGGGGACTGATGCTGTCGCCCGTCATTTTCCTGGGCATGAATCGGTTGCCATGGAAAGCTCTTCTGCTCCCTGTCTCCGCTGCTCTTCCCACGGCTCTCCCGCTCCGTGTGTGCCGGGATGGGAAAGCCCTGGATTTGTAACAACAGCTCAGGTTATTCCTGATAAATAAACCACGGTTAGAAGTCAGGGCGATGGCCCACGCCGATGTGGTTTAACGGGGTTTGTTTATCAGGATATTCTGTATATCAGGATATTTCTGTCTCAGGATATTTATCCTGCTAGGTAACCCATGTTAAACCATGACAGAAATAACTTAAATTCCTTCCAGCCGTATTTTCTGGGATAGTAAGGGTTTGGAAAAAGTAACAATAATATTCTTATAATGAAGTATATTGGGAAGAAGCCATGTCTTGTGTTGCCTCTTGAGGAGCTGGTTTGCTTCCTGGGCTTGCTGCAGGTTGGATTTATCCTCTGGATGTGTGGGTCCGCATCCAACAATCCCGGTCAGCTCAGGAGCAGGGGATGGCTGGGCAGCCTCTGCCTTGTGGGCTTGGGAGAAACTCCTGCTGAGCCATGCAAGAACTGGGACCTTGGCCCGGCTTGGGTCCTTTCCTCGTGCTGGGGAAAGGATGAAAAGGGAATTTCTGGAGAAGAAAGTGCCGTGTCATCCTCGGGAGCGGCTGCTGCGGTTTGGGCACTCAGGGAGGAGCTGCCTCCCTTGGTGTTTGCTCAGCCACCTTGGAAGGGAAAGCTGCTGCGGCTCTCCTCAAGAGAGGTTGGCTTCTTCCTGGGAAATAGAGTCCAGGGGTTTGTCTGGAGTAACAAGCACGGACTGAGCCTCACACGGTGCCCGAATGGGCCACAGCCGCTCGTTAGGGTGGATTTATTTCGTGATACATTTCTGTCATCGAGGCTTCGCCTTACACTTGGGATGTTCTGCATAGCTGGAGATGCAGCCCCTGATATCCCAGCCTTCCACCAGCAGTGAATCCCAGGGGGATTTGCTTTCCTCACCTCCTGCCAGCCAGGGCTGTGTGCAGCTATTTCACAAACGAAAGGAAAAAGGAGGTGAGGATGAGGCAGGGATGTTTCCCCCCACGAGGAGTTGTTTGGGGTAAAAGAGCCTCGCTGGCAGAGCTGGTTCCGCAGGGGTGGAGGGACTGTAAACGTCGCTGTGATCCTGTCTCACCCTGGGTGAGATTCCACAGGGATCCCTTTCCCCATCCCAGCTGGGCCCCACGGTGCAGGGCAGGGCAGGGCGATGTCTCCTCATGCCCAGCGAGGGAGCAGCAGCTCCGGGGCTTTGGCTTTGCCTCTCTGCTTCCGACTGGAGGCAGCAGCAGGGTCGGGAGAGATGGGGTGGCCTGGGAAAATGCCATTCCCAAACCTCCCTCGGCTGCTGCAGAGCTGCGAACACGCGTCCTGCGCTCGGAGTTCGCTGTGACAGAGACCTGAGGTGTGACACACACAGCCCTCAGTGCGTTTCTGGTGCTCCTGGCTGTGTGTGTGACCTCGCCGCTGTCCCTTTTCCCCGTTGGCAGCTGTGACGTGGGATGCCATGGCCAGCTCCTCGGACAGTGACGACGATGGGTTCATGGCCGTGGATGCAGAGGACGCCGTGGTGGAAGGGACGATGGAGCAGGAGGAGGAGCCCCACGCTGAGCTGGAGGTGGAGGAGGCCAGGCACAACAGATCGATGCTGGAGCTGCCAGAAGAGGTTTTGGAATATATCCTGTCCTTCCTCTCTCCCTACCAGGAGCACAAAACCGCCGCCCTTGTCTGCAAACAGTGGTATCGACTAATCAAAGGTACAAGTACTGGCATTGCTTCAGCTGTGAACCAGGGCTTTGGAGCCCAGCTCTCCTTTAGCTTTGCCTTTTGTTTTCCCCTCAAACTCTGAAATCCGACCTCAGTGAAATCCCAGAAAAACCCCAACACCCGTGGGCTCACTTGCTTTGCTCAAGGCGGGGCTGTGCCAGTGCAGAATTGAACCCCTCAGCCGCTCTCGGGGTAGAAAAACCAGAGAGGCTGTGGATTCCCATCCCTGGAAGTGTCCAGGGCCAGGCCAGACGGGGCTTGGAGCAACCTGGGATGGTGGAAGGTCCCACCCATGGCAGGGGGAGGGAGCTGGATCAGCTCTGAGGTCCCTTCCAGCCCAAACTGTGAGACGAAGCCCAAACCCCACGACAGAGCAGCTCCTTTGCTGCCTCTGGCTGCTCCCAGAGCAGCAGTGGTGACCTTGGATTGCGGCTTCCTCCCCAGAGCCCCTGCCAGTGTCCCATGGCTAATGTGCCTTTAATTGTGCTTCGTTTGCGTCTTGCTCAGTAATTAACATTCCCAAAGCTGCTGCTTTGGCTGGAAGCAGCCCCGGCTCTGGTTCTTGCAGCTCTGCTGGAGATAAGTGGAATATAAAATCTGCATGGATGGAGATGTGCATATTGCAGCTTCCCGAAAGAGGAGCCCAGAGACACAGATCCTTCGCTTTGCCTCCGCACAGCGTTCATCCCAAAGCCTCCTGGGGATATTTTAATGCTGGGGAAGCATGATACGGCAAATAAGGAGGGAAAATTTGGACAAGGATACAAGCAAAACCTTCTGCTTCGTTTTATTTTAATACACTGGGTGATTTCTGGTACGATTCTGTTGGGTGCATGCTTTAATTGCGAGCTTAATTTAAAAAGCAAGGAGTTTCAGAGGAGAGCGCAGTTAAACCCATAGGAAATGGGGCACGTTGCTGCATGAGGGGAACGTGTTCCTTCTGGAAAACACAGAGTGCTGTCCGGTGAGGAATGCCCTTGGCAGCTGGTGGGGTGATGGCTCATTTATGGACTTCCCATCTGAAAGCATCGCTCGGATTCCAGGCGTTTCCCACTTTGCCCGGAGTCGAACAGGCTGGAGGTTAAAACAACACAGCTACCCCAGCAGGGAGCGTGGCCCAAAATTACTCTTTTTGTGCATAATTTTGGGGCAGCAGCCGCCCACAGCCCTGGGGAAAGGCCCTTTCCAAGCCCCAGAGTGGCTGCTTGGCTCTTTCCTGGAGTGGCCTGCAAGGGATGCAGCTGGAATGGACAAACACCTGGGGTTCACCCCAGAGGAATGTGGGAAACATCCCCGGAGTGGAGGGATGAGCTTGGCCTTGGGCTGTGTCACCCCTCAGGGGAGGAGCAGTGCTGGGCAGCTGGGCCCTTCTGGGGCAATTCCAGCCCAAAAAGGGTCTGTAAGCACCACCTGTGTGCCGTGCCCAGAGAGGTCACTCGAGGTAAACAATTGATTCGTGTTCTCCTGGCTGATTTTTCCTGTTTGCCAGGATACATCTGCTGTGCAGTCCTGCAGCTCACATTCTGTTTCCCGTGTGACTCTCAGGGATCAGCGCCTTGAGGACCCAGGGCTTTATATTTTTTATTAAAAAATTCCCTTCCTGCTTTATATCCTGGAGTGGGGTTTCTTGCTGAGGGTGTTCCTGGCACAGGGCTTGGGGAAGAACTCCTGGCGGGTTGTGACATCCTCAGTGCAGGTGCCACCGAGCGTCTGCTGAGCTGCTGCTGCTGCCCGGAACCTTCTCCGGTCCCTTTTGCATCCGCAGGGAGCAGCCTCTGGCCCCTCCCAGCAGCCTCACACAGAATTCACGGCAGCCTCGGTGCATCCCTGCTGATTTTTATCACGGATGTCTCCTCTCCTATTTTTTAAAGTAGGGCAGTAGCTGTATCCACACTTAGAAATTGATCATTGCACGTGATTTCTCCTCTGAGGTTCCTTGAGAGAAGGGCAGCTGCCCCTCGGCTGAGGTGCAGCAGGCAGGGCTGAACAGCAGCTCCCCAAAGCATCCCAGTGCTTCCTTCCTTTCCCAAAGCCTCTGCTTCCCGAGCCGGAGCTGCCAGGGATGTCGTGACCCGGGTCAGTGGTTTCCATATTGCTGATTTCCACATTTGCAGAGTTCCCGTTTCTTTATTCTCCTCAATCCTCCGCATTCCCAGCACATTCCTGCCGCACACGGGTTCTGTGGAGCCGCTGGCCCCGCGCAGGCGCCGTTGGTTCCCGCGTGTCCGGGTTTTGCTGACAGCGTCCTCCTCTCCCCAGGTGTGGCCCATCAGTGCTACCACGGCTTCATCAAGGCGGTGCAAGAAGGGAATATCCAGTGGGAGAGCCGCACTTACCCCTACCCCGGCACCCCCATCACCCAGCGCTTCTCACACAGTGAGTATCCGCTGGGAATCCCTCGGGATCTGCCCACAGCTGCCAGCGTGGAACCCACGGCTCTGCCGGCGCTTGGCACGAGAACCGGTGCTCGTGGTGGGCCTGTTGATCCTGGCAGGTGTTGATGGAGTGGACGTGGGGTGGGATTGTGGCTTCCTGGTCGTGCAGGGATCTTTCTGCAGCTCCCGTTCTTGGAACTAAGGTTGGGAAACTCTCCCAGATCATGGAGTCAACTCTTGATCTAACTGTGTCCCCAAGTGCCACATCCGCACGCCTTTGGACACTTCCAGGGATGGGGACTCCAGCACTGCCCCGGGCAGCCTGTGCCACCCTTTCCATGAAGGATTTCTCCCAATGTCCAACCTAAATCTCCCCTGGCCCAGCCTGAGGCCGTTCCCTCTCCTCCTGTCCCTGTTCCCTGGCAGCAGAGCCCGACCCCCCCGGCTGCCCCCTCCTGTCAGGAGCTGTGCAGAGCCACAAGGTTCCCCTGAGCCTCCTCTGCTCCGGGCTGAGCCCTTTCCCAGCTCCCTCAGCCGCTCCTGGGGCTCCAGCCCCTTCCCAGCTCCGTTCCCTTCCCTGGACGCCTCCAGCCCCTCCGTGTCCTTCTTGTCCTGAGGAACCCAGAGCTGTCCCCAGGATGTGAGCCTGAGCTCTGTGTCCCCTCCACAATCCCTCCCTCAGCCACTGGACTCGAGTCATTCCCATCAAAGCTGGTGAGTTTCGGGAAGTGCAGCACTCAGGGCTGTGCACCAGCTGCTCTCACAGGCCCTCTACATCTGTGGGGAAAATCGGGAATTTTCCGCTGTGCTGGGTTCAAAATCCAGCAGAGCTGCAGGTGGATTTGCTGACGGAAGAGAATGGTTCAGTTGACAGCCCCACTCAATGTTTGGGTGAATTTTACCCCTGCTTCCAAGATTCTGGAAAAGAACAGCAAAGGAAGAGATACTTAAATAAAGTGTCTTGGAGGGAAAGATTTAGAAATAAAGCCCGTTCTTTGTAGTGCAGCACCAATGAGCTGGGTCAGCTCCGAACCAAAAAAAACACGACAAAAATTCCGTGCTGTGACTCCGTGCAGTGCAGGGTCTGAGCCCTCTGGGAGACAGCTCTTCCCGGGAGCAAATTGCATTTTTCTAACGGAAAGTAAACACGGTGCAAGCCCTGCCATTGCAAGAGCAGCAGGCGTCACATTTTCATCTTTCCGAGCAATAATTCATGAGGCAGCCGCTGCGCTGCCTCCCGCCAGGACAAGTCCGGGAGTCGCTGCGGGGAGCTCTGCTGAAGTCACTGTGCTCTTCCGAGATATCCTGCTCTTCCTGAAGGATCAAAAGGCACCACAGTTCACAGCTCGTTTTTAGCAGCCCTCATAGGGAAGCTCTTATTAACGACTTCACATTTGCACCTATTTCCCCTCAATTTTAGCAGTTTTTGCAGCAGCCAAGGGCTCAGGCCAGCCCAAAATTCCCTAGAAAAAGCTCAGAAATTCCCCAAAGAGCACCGTGTGCCTTTTCATTTATGCTGCTGCCTGCCACGCGCTTCCTGATCCCGGAATGAGCTGTGTCCCTAAATGCGCTGCCCTCAGAGCGTGTAATCCGTGTTAGCCTCGCTCGGTGACAGTGCCCCGGCGCTGCCCGGCCCCGCTGGCCACGGCAGCGTTATTAATGCACTTTGTGGGCACAAGGCTAATCTGGATTAACTTGTTTGCTGACTTAAACGGATTGGATTGTGAGCAGCTGCCCGGATCTGCAGCCTCTGCTTTCCCTGCAGCAGCGCTGCCTGCGGGCAGGAGCCCAGCGTTAAAGTGAAGCTACAAATCATCAATTCCGGAAATTCAGTCTCTGAGCTGTCACCTAAAATCCCAAGGGATGACGGTGAGCTGAGGTGGTGGGAACAGGAGGTTTGGGCAGCAGGGAGGGATGGAGGGAGGACTCACAAAGCCCTTTTCGGGGGATGAGTGATTTTGCCCGTTTTTGTGGGAAGACGTCACCGCCCAGGCACGAGTCACTGCTGCCATCAAAGCCCTGCCTGGGGCTCGCTCTCTCTGCCAAGAATTATTAGAACTGTCCCAGAAGTGCTCACAGGGAGCACGAAAAGAACAAGGAGGGGAATTCTGAGCAGTTGGAGGTCGATGTGTGAGCGCTCAGCGCTGAAGGGAGGAATGGCAAAAGTGCTCGATGAGGAATAATGAATGGAAGGTGCTGCCTGGGGAGGGAGCATCACACAGCTGAGGACAAACTGGGGATGAGCTGTCGCTTTTCTGAAGGATTTGACTGGAGCTGCAGAACTGCAGGACATGAAATACCAATAGCGCTGGGTGTTTAGGGGCAGAAATCCTCCGCATTTGGGGTTTTCTGGGCGATGCTTGCAGCAGTCGCCGAGTTCTTTTATGTGCGAACCTGCGAGGTCATAGCAGGGCGATGACTCACGGGGTGAAATCACTGCCCGCACTCGGAACTCGATGTCGGGAGGCTCAGGAATGCAGAAACGGAAAAGCAGCAAAGGAATGCCGACCCCTGTGCCAGGGAGATCGATCCTTTGCTGGAGGAGTGACTAATTTTAAGCACTGATTTATTGTTTTTGTTTCCACGGAGCCGGGGGTTGGTGGCATCACCGCGCTGAGTAATTACAGCAATTTGTGGGTTTGACAAAGCCCTGGGGAGGCGGGGAGCGGTGAAGGCTGGAATGTTTGTTTTGCAGGATGGACTGCTCCCGGAGCTGAGCTGCAGCTCCTGCCAGCACCCAGCCTTGCTCAACAGACCCCCCAGGCCCTGCGCTGCACGGAGCAGGGAAACGGGATTGTAGGGAATAAGGAGATGGAGGGAGATGGGAAAGCTGGGGGCATTCACCTGGAGAAGTTCCAAGGAAACCTCAGAGCCCCTTGCAGGGCCTTTGGGCCTGTATCCCCGGGGGGCTGTCAGAGGTGGAGTTCCCTCCCGGTTCCCCACCTGTGCCTGATCCTTTCCCACAGGGAGCAGAGGCAATGCTCGTGGAAGATCCCGAGTTTTAGCGGGGCTTTTTGAAGATGAGATGGGGTGAAATCCCGAAAAGAGAGCAAACCCCCAGCTCTGGGTGCTCAGAGCAGGTTCTGTGAACTCTGTGAAGCGGCTCAGGCGAGGTCAGCGAGCTGAGTGCCTTAATCACTGCTAAGCTAATTAATTACGAGCTCCTAAGGCAGTTTTCTCTGCACTTTGAGGAGCAGCTCTGCTCCAGGGGATAATCCCCTCGGGAAGGTTCTCGCTGGAGCTTTGCCCTGCTCAGGGATAGCCCCGAGCCGCGCCATGGCTGCGCTGGAGCCGGGGCAGCCTGGCCGCTCTTCTCCAGGGAGGAAAGGGCCTGATCCGCGTGTGTTCCAGCGCGGAGCCAGAGCGGTGACAGGGGCCGTGTTTGTGCTGCAGGTGCGTGCTACTACGACGCCAACCAGTCCATGTACGTGTTCGGGGGCTGCACCCAGAGCAGCTGCAACGCCGCCTTCAACGACCTCTGGAGACTCGACCTCAACAGCAAGGAGTGGATCCGGCCCCTGGCCTCAGGTGAGCCCTGCAGCTCCCCTGCCCCTCATCGCTCATCCCCTCACTGCCTGCTCGGCTTCGGTGTTCCCACGTGGCTTTGAGCTTTATCCCGCCGGGGTTTGGGTTGTATCCCGGAGAAACGCGGGCTTGGCGGCAGAATCCGTGTCCACAGCAGTGCCTGGGCTGGGTTCTGTCGGGAGCAGCTGCTCCCTGCTGGTTCCTGCCGTGCTGGATGAGGGACACCAGAGCCTGCGTTGATAAGGCTGAGAAAATCGGGATTGTTCAGCCTGGAGAAGGCTGAGAAAATCAGGATGGTTCAGCCTGGAGAAGAGAAGGCTCCAGGGAGACTTCAGAGACGCTTCCAGGGCCTTAAGGGGCTCCAAGAGAACTGGAGAGGGACTGAGACAATGGATGGAGGGATAGGACAAGGTGGGGAATGGCTTCCACTGCCAGAGGGCAGGGATGGATGGGATATTGGGAAGGAATTCCTGACTGTGAGGGTGGTGAGGCCCTGGCACGGGGTGCCCAGAGCAGCTGTGGTGTCCCTGGATCCCTGGCAGTGCCCAAGGCCAGGCTGGACAGGGCTTGGAGCAGCCTGGGACAGTGGGAGGTGACCCTGCCGTGGCAGGGCTGGCACTGGGTGGTGCTTAAGGTCCATTCCATGATTCCATGGTAAGAGTCATTGTCCCAAAGCTGAGTTTTTCTTTGCTCATTCCAGTGGCTCCCACTGCAGGTATTTTGGGGAGTGGAGCAGACAAGCCCGTGCAGGTGGGAGAGCGTGGGAACGCAGGTTCTTTCCTGCTGTCCAGGCACCCTCAGCCGGGCAGGAAAACACCACAAGTCATTTCCCACACTGGTTCTGTGCTGGAAATGTCACCCACGACGGGGTTTTTTCCCTTTTAATTTCTGAATTCCATTAAAATAACTTTGAGGAAAGCAGAAGAATTGGGGGAAGCTCTTGGGGCAGGGGGGGAAAGCAGTGTTAAAGCAGCTGTTTTGGCAGAAGGAGGAGGGAGGAAAGGAGCTCAGCATCCACCAGCATTCCTTGTTGGGCATGGAATTCCCTCTGTCATGTGCTCTAAGTACTGTGGACCGCTCAGATATTGTTTAAATATTTTCTTGTCTGGCACTTAAGTCCTCCAAAATCCAGATGTTTCTGTGTGCTGGTGTCACCTGGGAATTTCCAGCTGTGAGCACCTCACTTGGTGCTTGGGTACCCACCCACACTTCCCTTCATGTTCTGATTTTCGTGTCACACAGCCCCTGAGTGATTCCCACAGGGGAGAATTGAGGAGCCGTGGATTTAAACGGGGAGAGAAAACAAACTCTGCCCTTGCAGCCCGGCTCTGGCGTCCCTCCCTCCCTGCGAGCACTCTCGCCGTGCTCGGGGCTGGAGGGGATAAACGGGATAAACAGGATACTGGGCTCTCCAGACCTCTGCTCTGCCCAGGCCACCAATTCCTGCAGCCCAGGGAGCTCTTCCGTCACGCTGAATGCGGGGCACGACTCGGAGCCGGCCCTGCTCCGGCCCCGGGTTCCACGGAGCCGCGTTCCCACTGCCCCGCTGACAAATAACCGCCGAAGGAACGCGTCCGGTGGGAACGCGTGTCGGGGTGAAGTCCCACGGGAAGATCCCCTGAGGAAATATTCCTGCGTGCTGTCATGAGCGAGATGGGATCGCAAGTGAAACTGGAGGCAGGGAGGGCTCTGGTTCCTGGTTTTCCGAAGGGATGAGTCACCCGCGGTGGGATCGACAGAGCTCCGGCTTTTCCTCTGGGTGCCCTTAACCAGAGCTTGGCACCGGCTGCCTGGGAAAGAAGAGTGGCTGGAGGGGGCAAAAGCGAGCTGCTTTGAAATGCTGGGGTGTAAATAAGGCAGGAGGGGTTTTTAAAAAAAGCCAGAAGAGTTGACGTTGATTGATTGCCACTCGCTGTGTGTGCAGGCTCCTTGCTGTGGAGGAGTTCCCACACCTGCCCCACGCACTCCAGAGCTCTGGAATAAGGCCCTGGCTCGTTCCCAAGGCCAGGTCTGCCTCGGAGAGGTTCCCTCACACTCCACGTGTGCCCTCGTTAAGCGTCTTCTCTAACGAGCCCTGGGCAGGGAGTGGGAGCTCAGTGTCTTGGGCACGGCTTGGACACAACTTCATCCCTCTTTGAGGGGCTTTTCCAGGAGAAAACACCTGTTGTTGTTGTTGTTGTTTGTTCCAACCTGTTTTCATCCGGGTTTTCTGGCTCCCAGGCATGAGATGACATCAGAGCTGGATAATTCCCCTCCAGCCTGAGCTGGGAGTAAATATTTAGCCTTCAAAGAAGTAATTGGCCTGGGTTTCTTTTGTCTCAGAGACGGAGGAGGGAGATAATTACTTCAAAAAACCCTAATTTTTGAGGTCTCAAAGTATTTTTGTGCTTAGATCTGAGAGAAAGGCTTTGACGTGTGACTGATGAGGCTGAAGCAGCACAGGAGAGTTGGTGCCTCTTTTCTGGAGAGCTTTCGGTGGGGTTTGAAGGAAAGGAGGGCGGCAGGCAGCACCATCTCTATTTTAGGAAGGTGTTTCCCAGCTCTTCTCCCTCAAGCACTCCTGGCCATTGTGGAGCTGCTTCCCAGCCCTTCCACTCCCACGCGGGATCGTGCTGGATCAGGAGAGGGGTAATTACGTGTGGGGAGCTGCAGGGCTGTGCCAGGGTAGGTGGTCCCTGGGGCAGGGGCCTTTTCCATGTGCTGGGGATGCTCTGAGGGGATCCTGGTGGAGGACTGGAAGCTGTTTATCCAGCTGGAGCACACTGGTTCCAGCGGTGACAGTCCCTGTGCTCCCCAAAAATGGGCTGGAACTGCCAGGAAAGGAACCAAACCCTGTTTGAAACAGAGACTCCCAGGACTTCCAGTACCTGGAGGGGCTCCAGGAATGCTGGAGATGCACTTGGGACAAAGGTCTGGAGTGCCAGGACAAGGGAATGGCTTCCCACTGCCAGAGGGCAGGGACGGATGGGATATTGGGAAGGAATTGTTCCCTGGGAGGGTGGGCAGGCCCTGGCACAGGTGCCCAGAGCAGCTGTGGTGCCCCTGGATCCCCGGCAGTGTCCAAGGCCAGGCTGGACAGGGCTGGGAGCAGCCTGGGACAGTGGGAGGGGTCCCTGCCATGGCAGGGCTGGCCCTGGGGGGGCTTTAAGGGCCCTCCCAACCCAAACCATTCCATGATTCCATGACCTCATGCCATGGGAGCTGCAGGGATTTGTGGTGAGGCCTTTGCTGGTGCCTGGACTGGGCTGAGCCGGGATTCATCCCTGGATCTGCTGCCCTGGCGGCAGGGAAGGTTTGTCCTGTTTCCATGCAGGTCTGTGAACCCCTCCTGGAGCGATCCCACCCATCCCTGGGCTGGGGTAGCTCCTGGGAGGCTCTGGGAGAAGCCCCAGGCCCTTTTCCACCACCTGAGCCTCCTGTCGCTGCCGTCCTGCAGGGATCATTCACAGGCAGCATCGGCAGTGTGGCCCCGGGCAGTTTTGCTGCTGCCCTGCCCGGGCTGTTCCAGGCTCTGCCTTTCTGCAGACTTTGTCCCTCCCTGGCTATGTTGGTTCCAGTTCCTCAGGAGTCCTTGGCCAGAGGCACTTTGGCCTCTCTCAGCCAGAACCACCCCAGAAAATGCCTTTTTTAATGAGAGAGAGAAAGGCCAGGAGCTTTGCCTGCACTCCCAGGGACTCACGGCACAGAGGTGAAAAGCTTTTCCCTTTAAAACTGAACCTGCTGTGCTTCCAACGTCAGGAATGGTGCTGGAAAGGCCAGGGCTTTGCAGGGAGAGGAATTCCAGCTGAAGTCCTATGGGATCTGCACATCCCCCTGGTGTTTCTGTTTTATCATCCCCCCTTTTGCTCCCAGCTTCCCTGCAGCTGCCTGCGAGGGCAGGAGGGCTGGGAAGAGCCCGCTGTCTCCCGTGTCCCTGTGTGTTTTCCCCTGCCAGGCCGGGATATCCCTCTCTGATATCAGAGCGGTTCAGGAGCCTTGAGGCTCCGCTTCTCCCGTCCTGGGAGGAGCCTCCCGGTGCTGCTGCCCTGGGCCACCCTTCAGCCGCCACGGAAACCTCCCCAGGACTCCACTCCTGGTGTTTTCTCTCCCTGCAGTCCCGCTGGGGAGATGGGAAAGCTCCTGCTCTGTCTCAGGGTTTCGGAGGCAGAACTCCTTGGTGCGGTGCTCTGATCCCCTCTGTCCTCCCTCCCGCTCCAGCCTGGCGGCGAGCAGAGCCCTCCAGCCCCAGTTTGTGCCTAAACCTCCTGGGTGGCCTCAGCAGGGCTCAGTCAAACCCCTCTGGCCCGGCTCCTGTGGCTCCGCTCTTCCCCAGCCCCTGCGCTGTGAGTGGGCGTCGCTGGAGTTGGTGGATCAGGTTTCCCTCTGCGAGCCGGGCAAGGTGCCTTTGATGGTGTTGTGTCAACAGCAGCAGCAGCCCGAAGGAGGCAGGAGAGGCTCGGGAGAGACTCGTGGTGTCAGATGTGGTCCTGGTGGAGAAACCTCCCATGGCTCGTGGAGCAGAGAGGTTTGGCCTTGGCAAAGCTGTGCAAAAGCCTTGCCCCGAGCTGAGAAGCCCAGCCTTGTTTTCATTACCCCCTTCTAGAAAACAGCGGCGAGTTTCCAAAACCATTTTCCAAGCAGTTGCTGGAGTTTCGTAGTGCTGGTCCCGCTCCGGAGTGAATTCCTTGGTGGGGAGCTCCAGCTCTGGGAGCTCTGTGGAGCTGAAGGGACCCACGGGGAAGGACTGGGCTTCCCAAGGAAGGGAGGTGCTGGTGGATCCTGCAGGATCCCACGGGATCCAGCGCTCCACGGCCACAAAGCAGAGCGGCACCAGCACGCAGGGAATGAATCCCACTGGGACAGCTCCAGAGCTGCCCAAGGGCTCAGTGGGAATCTGAGGAGTAAACAGAGGTGTTGGAATCGTGGGAAGCTCCCCGTGTGTGGATTGAAACCCCTTTTGACTGAAGATTGTGCAGCTTTCTCAGTCCTTGGTTGTGTTTAGCATCAGCTGTGTCCAGTTCTGGGACCCTCCACTCAGGAAGGACATGGAGGGGCTGGAGGTGTCCAGGGAAGGGAACGGAGCTGGGAAGGGTCTGGAGCCCCAGGAGCGGCTGAGGGAGCTGGGAAAGGGCTCAGCCCGGAGCAGAGGAGGCTCAGGGGAACCTTGTGGCTCTGCACAGCTCCTGACAGGAGGGGGCAGCCAGGGGGGTCGGGCTCTGCTGCCAGGGAACAGGGACAGGAGGAGAGGGAACGGCCTCAGGCTGGGCCAGGGGAGGCTCAGCCTGGACAGCAGCAGGAATTTCTGCATGGAAAGGGTGCTCAGGCCTTGGCAGGGGCTGCCCAGGGAGGTTTGGAGTCGCCATCCCTGGAGGTGCCCAAGGAGGGCCTGGATGTGGCACTCGGTGCTCTGGGCTGGGGACAAGGTGGGCATTGGGCACAGGGTGGACTCCACGATCCTGGAGGGCTGTTCCAGCCTCAGGGATTCTGGGCTTCTTTTACCTGAAGAGCAGGAACTGAGATGCTCTGCCCTGACCCCAAACTGCAGCTCTGTTCCCCTCCCAGGGATCCCAGGCACAGCCTTGCTTTGGGCATTAAACCCCCCCCAAAATCCTGACCTGACCAAAACCGTGGCTGCGGAATTCTCTTGGTGCCCCCCAGTGCCTCTGGCCTCGCCGTGGTGCCCAAAGGCCCCACTTGATTAAATGCAAACCTCATTTTATGAAAAGCTCGGGATCACCTTGAGCCCAGCGAAGCCGTGTGGTCGCTGTTGGCCTCCCGGGAGCCCAGAGGATCCAAGAGCTGATTCCTGGCACGGAATAACGTCTCTAATTATGACTGAGTGCCTGAGCCTCCGAAGTGGAGCAGGTTAATGGGATAGATGGAAATCCCCTGTGCTGTGAGCAGTGTCTCTCTGCTGTCGTGGTGAGCAGAAAGAGAGGAAAGCTCTTTTCAGCTCTTTTCCCGATCTGGGTTGTTTTTCCCTCGTTGCCCTTTGAGTTTGGTAGCAGTGGGGCCTGTTCCTCTCTCTGCAGAGCTAGAACATTCCATGTTGTCCAAAAAAAAACCACGGCGTTCCCACCGCCACTGAAAGGCTCTGGGAATCCTCAAGCTCGGGGTGACTTGACCCCTCTGCAAGCTCAGCTTTGATCCTGGGAGCTCCTGCCTGGAGCTTCCTTATCCTGCACCTCATTTCTTCCTTATCACACACCCAATTTCTTCCTTATCACACACCCCTAAATTTCCTCCTGATCACACCCCTAAATTCTTCCTTACCCACCCCTCATTTCTTCCTTATCCCACCCCTCATTTCTGCCCTTCTGCAACAAAACCAGGCTTTGTCCCCTGCCACCCTTTGGACCAGAGGCTGTCCCAGCACAAGTTGTTTTCTCCAATTTAAATATATTGGGGTTTTTTCCTCCTTTTTTTGGGCTCCCAGCTTTCCAAGGAGGTGAGTGACCACTCCTGCCAAGCCTTTGACAGGCAAACCCTCCAGCGATATCCTTGGATGTGGAGTTTGGAGTTCATTGCCGCCCCTGCAGAGGGTGGATCGGCAGCTCCGAGGTGGGAGCGGGGCTGTTCCCAGCCCCTGGCTGTGCCTGAGCGAGGCAGCCCCGACGTTCATGTGCTCCTCTCTTTGCCTGGCTGCTTTTGCAGAACGTCTCTGACGGCATTGGTGCTGTTCAATATGAAATATCTCAAGGGCAAGAGATGAAGAATCAACCCAAATCAAGTGAAGCCTTTTTTTTTTCCATCAGGTGCTGCCTGGTTGGGAAGGCGCTGCCGAGGGCTGGTTTCCAGGAGATTAATCCATGGCTTTAGGTTTCCAACACACCCCTCCCCTCCCTCTGATTTGCCAGGCTCCGTCCTCCTCCAGCTCCTGGCCTCTCTGGCTGCGTTTAACCTCTGGAAGCTTTTGCTGTCTGGTTCCAAATCCCATTCCAGTGGCATCGCTTGCATGGATCCATCCTTGGATGCCCACCCTGGCGTGGGTCAGCCCAGGGACACGCGGGTACAAAACCCTCGTGCAAATCCAGCAAATCTGCAAGGATTGATCGTGCAAGTGCCTTCCCTGAGCCCGGCAGGAAAAGCCAAGAGATTCTTCTCTTCTTCCCGGGGGTCTGTGGGGCTCCTGGAGAATTCCTGCCTGGGAATCTGCTCCCTGCAAATAACGGAGAGCGTGCTGGGGTGAAGGGCAGTGCTCCTGAAGCACTGACTGCCCAGTGGGATGGGAAATGGCTGTGGGGGGAAAACATTCCTGTGCCTCCCATTCCTGAATCCCACGTGGCTCCCCACGTTCCTCCCTGCCCCTGCTCCTACCTGGCTGCATCCTGCCCCTCCCTCCCTGCCGCTGGCCGTGCCTTATCCTTATCAGTGCCGTGTTCCCAGCGCGTTCCCCGCGGCCCCCGATATCCGCCAAGGTCACGAAGCCTCTCCGTGACTTCTCTCCCCTCTGGGAGCTGGAGGGGAGGGGGCAGAGTCAGTTCAGCCATTAGAATGAGGTGTGCCTGCTCCTCGGGTGCCGCTGCCTCGCAGGAATGCGGTGCCGGAGGCGGCCGGGAATGGCTTTGAAGAAGCCAATCACCCGCACTGCGAGGTGGGAATGGGCCCAGGGCCTGGGGATGGCTCGGTTGGATGAGCTGCCGTGGGGCTGCCAGAGGGGTTTTACCCGCAGGCCAAAGCCACCGGCACCTCCTCTCTCCTCCTCCCCACTCTCCGTGCGCTGCAGGACCTGGAAGTTCAGCGAATTTTTATCGGTGGGCAAAACATGGGCGGAAAACCAGCCCCTGCTGTGGGAAATGGGCTGCCTGAGTCAGCAGGGCAGGGAGGCAGTGTCCGGCTGTAACGCTCCCACAGGGAATGATCCCTCACCCTCTGGATGCCCTCCTGTGCTGCCTCAGCTCAGCCTGATGTGGAGTCATGTGGGAAGGGACTGCAGAGGGAAAAGCAGAGCAGGCTGGGAGAGGAGCGGCTCGGAGGGAAGTGGATGTTTCAGTGATGATCTGGTTCCCTCTCCCCTCAGTTCCTCTGCTTCCCTCCTCCCTCAGTTCCTCTGCTTCCCTCCTCCCTCAGTACAGGTTTGGGGCCTCACCTTGTTCTGCTGCCAGGGACACCTTCCACTATCCCAGGCTGCTCCAAGGCCTGTCCAACCTGACCTTGGACAATTCCAGGGATGAGCAGAAATCCCTCCTAGTCGTACAGGTAGGTACCAGCAGTAGTGGTGGTAGTACCTGGTACTCCCTCCTCCACCTTGGGAGGCCGGCACTCGGGGAACAATTTGCATTTTAAAGATCCCAAAGTGCAGGTCTGTCATCTCTTAAACCTAGGCAGAAGTTAGGCTGCATTTTCCAAGACGTTTTCTTTTTTTTTTCTTTTTTCCTGACGCTTGATTCCCCAGCCCTGCGGACAATTCAATTTCTCGCTCCTCCGAGTTTGGTTGGAGCCAAGGAATTTGCGAACTGTGGCTCAGACAAAGCATCTCCAATTTATTTCCTTTTCAGGAAAAAGGCTCCAAAGCCCGGAGCCACACACGGGGTTGTTGACCCTGGTGCTGTCTCACATCTCGTGAACGCGTTGCACCCCAGAGGGAGCCGATCCCTCCTTCCCGAGGCGTGGGAGGCACCCAGGGGTGATGGTTTCCCTGGACACAAACTCCCTGATCATTTTATATCCGATTATTCCGTTTTCCCTCCCGAGCAGGTACATCCCTGTCCACTGGGGGTGCGTGGGATAAACCTCTGCTCTGCCATGGCTCCGCTGGCAGCTGGGAAGGAAAGGTCCTGCTGGGAATTTCGGGCAGGCTGTGCTGACATCTATCGGCAAGAGCTCCTTCCGAGGCAGCCCAGCCTTTGCCTCGAGGACTCAATCCGGCAGGATTACGTGTGTAATCCTCGGGATTGAGGCGGCAGCATTCCCTGGGCAGTGTGATCCATCCCCAGCACCGTGTGCCTTCGCAGCCTCTCCAAGCGCTGGCGCTCCACAGCCTGATTTTAATCTTTTCCCAGCGCATCTGCTATGGAGCTCTCCGAGAGCTGGGCAGGCACACGGAATGACGGAGCGCTCGCTCGTGCCTGTCTGCTCTCCAAAGGTGGATTGGGATCCCTGACATGGAATATTCAGTGGTAATTCCAGGCTGGAATTAACAGAATGAGGGAGAAAACCCCTTTCCTGGCGTGGAGGGAGCGAAGTGCAGGAACCGATGGATTGAAAATGGGATTAAAGGGGGAGATAGCAGGGGAGGGAGTGCAAAGAGCTGGGCTCAGTATCCCTTCCTGTGCTGGGAGTTTCAGCAGGAAGATGTTGGGTTTTCAGTAAATAACTGTTGTCCTTACAGCAGATATTGGCAGGAGCAAAGCCCTGCCTCTTCCCAAGCTTTTTGCATTTCCTCCCCCTGACTGCATCCAGAAGGGCTGTGGATTCCCCATCCCTGGCAGTGTCCACAGCCAGGTTGGACAGGGCTTGGAGCAGCCTGGGACAGTGGAAGCTGTCCCTGCCCATGACGGGGTGGAATGGGATCAGCTTTAAGGTCCCTTCCATCCCAGACCATTCCAGGATTCTCTGACTGTGCCCACAGGGTGCTCATTAGAGGATAGCTGAGGTCTGGAGCCCCGTGGTAGCTGTAACCTCACCAAATTACACAGCAGCCATTTCCTGGAGCACCACTCATTTTGGGATTCTCCGACGTCGGGGCGGCCGCCGCCTCCCTCGCGCTGCGGGAAAACGATCCGGGAGCGAAAAGTGCGGAGCTCAGCAGGGCTGGGACACATCCCCCGCTATCCCACACCGCCCTCCGTCCCTTCTCTGCAATCCTTCCCGCTCCCTGGGGCGCTGGGGAGCCCAATCCAGCCATTCCCATCTCTCCCTCTCGTCCTGGAGGGAAGACGAGCGGCGGGAGCTGCTCAGCCCTTCCTCCGGGAGCGCGGAGCTGTTTGATAACAGCGGGGCTGCTCTGGGGAGCTGTCAGGCTGTTAAATCACCGGAGAAGTCTGCGGGGCAGTGCCACTCCAAGGGGGGAATAAAAACACGAGCGTGGAAGCGGGGAGAGGTGGATCCTTGGGAATCCGCCCACCGAGAGAGGGAAGGGCGGCTTTCGCAAGGGCAGCACCTCGTGGGGCCAAATCCGCCTTTCCCAAAGGATGGTGGCGAAGGCTGAGCTCACCCTGCGGAGCACCCGGCCCCTCGGGGCGCTGCTGCGGGCACAGAGGCGCGGGGGGATCCCGGTGAAGCCTCTCCCGCAGCGGGAGGTGCGCGATTCGCGGGCTGGGGCTGTCGGAGATAAGGGGCCGCGCCCGGAGCGTTCCGGCGCGGTTATCTCGGCTCTGTTTGCTCAACTGCTGCATAAGGAGATTTTTGCCAGGCATTAGCACAGAGTGACTCAGTCAATCCAGTTGCACGGGGTTCAGAGGGCACTGCCTCTCCTTTTCCACGGCTTTATCGCAGCGGTGGCGGCACCTCAGAAACGCCGGGGTTAAAACAATACCCACGGGGACCTTGCAAAAGCGTGGCGGTGACTGAGCCTCCCCCGGGGGGTTCTGCCTCCACCGCCCAGAGATTGCGAGAAACCAAAGCTTCTCTGCCTCGCCGGGGTTTGACTGGGCTTGTACCGCAGCCCCGTGTCACTGGAGGGTGGAAATCCCACACCAGGAGCGCGCTGGGAATTCTCCGTGTGTGTCGACATCGGGGGGTTGGTGACTTGCCCCCCCAAAATTGCAAATAAACTCGGGATGTTCCCCCCCTTCCTTCCTGAGAGGTTCTTTGTGCCTGCAGAGGTTTTGTCTCGCTGCTGAGGAGACAAATCGGATCTTGCTCAGTTTTTCCTTAGAACTCCTGCTAAGCTGAATTCCTGTCTGCTTCCCAGCATGGAATTTGGGGTTTTTCTGGAAGGGAACACTAAATTGCCTGTGGTTTTGGTAAGGGAAGATGATACTTCTGTGGCGTTTAAGGGCTCTAAGGTTTAGGCAGGCCTGTTCAAAACTGGTCTAGAACAGTGCTCCATAATCCCAGTGCTCCGTTTTGGACATTCTGGGAATAAAAACAGGTGAATGTCAGAGGCTGGATCCGAGGCTGCTGAGCAGAGTCCTAAGTGTTGGGTCTGACTTCAGGAACGATCCGGTGTGCAACAGGCTGTGCGTGCCTGCTCTTCCCAGAGGAGTTCTGCTTTGGCATCTCCCAAATCCGGAGTTAGTGCAGGGATTGCTGGGATGCTCATCCTCTCCCGGCCTCTGGGCTGCGGCTCACCAGCTTGTGCTCTTCCCTCTGGGAAACCTGGCAGGGACTCGGATGAATCTGCCGACTGCTGTGGAAAAATCCCAGCTGGCCTGGGAAGCAGAGGGATTGATTATTTTTTCCTTCTCTGGTTTTGCTTCCAGTTGCAGAGGAAAGGTTTGGGGATTTCACGCTGTCACACGAGTTTGGGATGGGCCTTTGTGTCGGAGTGGAATCGGGGCGATCCCTCGGCTGGGGTGGATGATGGTGCCGGGGTGGGTGAGGGTTCCAGGCTGGAAGCTGGGATTTGGAAATCCAGGTCCAGCCTAAAAGCTGGACTGAGAAACAACCCCTGGATGCAGCTCTGCTGCTGCCTGAGTGTGGAAACACAAAACCCCTGGTTTTGGGCAGGCTTGGATCGATTTGGAACAGCTCAGTGTGCAGAGCAGGCACCATCAGCCTTGGAAAGAGGTGTCCAGGGCCAGGCTGGACAGGGCTGGGAGCAGGGATAGGGAAGGTGTCCCTGCCCAGGGCAGGGCTGGAATGGGATGAGCCTTAAGGTCCCTTCCATCCCAACCATTCCAGGATTGTGAGCGCTCAGCCCCGAGCCCTTCCCAGGGCTGGTTTCCTGTACCTTTGGAGTGCAGGTGGCTTTTGAACCTGGGAGCTTGAATTCCTTTGCACCTTGAAATCCGTGGGGTGCTGGACCAGCTCCCTTTAATTTGTCAGCTTTGAAATTGGCCTCATGGTTTGGTTGTCCGGCTGTTCCTGTAAATCCGATCGGCTCCCTGGAGAATCCACCAGATCCAGCAAAAACAGCTCCTGCTTGCAGCTCTCATCCATCTCCCGAATTAAAATTCCCCAATATTCCTCCCCTTGGTGCAGCCCTTCCCGTGTGTTCCCTTCCCCTCGTGTCAGTGCAAACCTTCGGCCCCGCTCCAGCCCCTCCTGCAGCATATTCCCCCAAATCCCATCAGCCTGAACCGATCCTCCCACCTGGGCAATCCCAACAAAATATCCGCGGGGTCACCATTCCTGTTCCCCACCCCAGCTTTATTTTTGGAGTCTCCTGGGGCTGCACCTCCCAGAGGTGAAAGGCTGGTCTGGAGCTCGTGTCCCACGTGCCCTTCCAGCCAGGCTTTTCCTTTGTTCCCGCTAATCTCCGCGCGTGCGGCTCCGGTGCCTTTAGAGGGCTGGATAACCGGGCTTTAAAAACTGCTTATAAGGGCAGATCCTGCACAGATAAAGCACCCAGAGCTCGTGTCGGGAGCAATCACAGGCTGGCATTTCTTTTCCAAACATCCGCGGAAGCCGGAGATCTTTGGTTGGTTGGGTTTCTGGCTTTGCGAGCCAGGAAAATCCATCAGCTGGGAAAAAAATAGCTCAGCCCAGCTTTTAGCTCCTGATCCCGGCCGAAAGAACGGCGCCAGCTGGGCAGGGATGGGGAGTTAATTGTGCTACACCCTCGGCCTGCTTGAATCTTTATCCCCAAGGAAAGATAACCTGGGTGTTGGGCTGGATGGGGCGGGGAGCTCGGAATCGCAGCCGGTTCCCCTGCGGGAACCAGCGCAATGAATGAATGAGGTTCTGCTGGCTCCTCAGCCCGATCCGTGTGTGATCCCAGAGAGGATCCCGTGAGCTCCTGGAGGCTTTGAAAGGCCGCTCCCACATCCCACATCCTCCGGAGGGCCCGGACTTCGAGCAGGTCCTGGCTGGCGGGGCCCCAGCTCGTCCCTTTGATGTCCCTCTGTCCCGCATGCCTGAGTCCTGAGGTCACAGAGCTGCCGGTGCCTTTCCGGCAGCTCCCTCGGGATGTTCCTGCCCTTCCCCAGCACCCAGCAGCTCTGCCCTGCTTCAGGGATAAACAGAACTGATTCTCCAGATTTCCACGAGATCCTGGAGATGCTTGTGGTGCATCTCATTTGCAGACAGCCCCCACAGATACCCCAGCTCGGCGGCTGGAAGGGGCTTCGAGAGGCCAGCACTTCTCTGGCTGGTAAAACGCAGTTTTCCTGCACTGCAGAGTGAAACTCAGCTCCTTTACATCCGTCCAATGTCCACCACTAGGCAAAGCTTCCTGAAAAACCGGGGCTGGCCTCTGCCCTGGGCTGTTTGCACGGCGCTGACTCACTTGGGAATTGTCTCCGTGGCTGAGGCTGGGGTTGACCTTCAGGTTACAGCAGTGGGAGGGTGACTTTCCTCAGTGCTCCATCCCAGACCTTTCTGAGCAAGGTGCCACTGTTTTTCCATCCTGGAATGACTCCAGTTACCCCTTTTTGTTTACAAATAACCCAGTTTAACCCCAGCACCTCGTGGCATCCCTGGCAGAATCACCCGGCTGGGATTCACCAGCTCGGGTACAAAGTTTGATTATGATTCCAGGTTTGGGAGAAAACCTTTCTGCACTGCCAGGGAATTATTTAGGCTGGAAACCTGCTGGTGTGGGTTAATGAATTGCACACATGGAACGAGCCAGGAAAACTGGAATTCGGGAACAAAGAGTAACCAAATGTGACCCTCGCCGGCATCTCGTCCTCATGGAGACCTTGGTGCAGCTCTGGCCACACATGACCCAGCATTGAGTGCTTCCTGCAGAGCTTTATTCCCGTTTTCCCCTCATCTCCGTGTGGCTGAGAGCAGCAGAGTGCTTTGTCCCCGGGGAAGGGCTCGGGGACACCGTGGCCGTCTCTGCATCAGGCCAGGAGCTGCTTCTCCCCGGGCTCTTCCCTCCCCGCACCTGGAACCCATCGCCGTGGAATTGCTTCCCTCACCTGCAACATCCCAAAATAACTGCTCTGGTTTCTTTTAAAAATAGTCTGTTCTGGGTGTCATTCCCTGCTAAAAACGTGTCTGCGAGTCCTGCTGGGACAGGGGAGGGCACAGAGGCCGGGCTGGAGCTTCGGCTGTTGGGGAGCGCTGCCGGTGCCGCCGTGGCCACGTGGGAGCCGTGCCCTTGAGCTGCCCCGCTGCCGGCGCCGGGCACGGAGCCGTGGGGCTGGGATGGGCCTTCAGCATTGTTTGGAAAGAGCGACTGCGGAGGTGGAGGAATGTGCCGGGTGCTGGTGGCCGCCGTGGGAAGGAGGATGCTCCGAGTCAGCCGGGACACGGAGGCTTCAGCCTTTCCTGGGAAGCAGCTCAACGCCTGGCACAGCAGCAGGGCAGTGACACAGCACCTCTGGCTCCTGGGGCACGCAGGGATTGCAGGGTTGCAGCAGATCGTGGATGTTTTCCTGACATAAATTCAAAGGGATGGGATCCTTTGATCGTTGCTCTCCGAGGGGTTCTTTGCACTGAGGCTGCTCCTGCTCCGAGCTGGTTAAAAACCATAAAATGCCGGCATGGTTTGGGCTGGGAGGACCTTAAAGCTCATCTCATTCCAATGTCCTTCCATGGGCAGGGACACCTTCCACAGGAATCACAGAATCCCAAGATGGTTTGGGTTGGGAGGGACCTTAAAGCCCATCCAGTGCCACCCCTGCCATGGGCAGGGTCACCTCCCGCTGCCCCAGGCTGCTCCCAGCCCTGTCCAGCCTGGCCTTGGACACTGCCAGGGATCCAGGGGCAGCCCCAGCTGCTGTGGGACCCCAGGAGCAGCAGGAGGTTGCGAGGTGAGCTCAGGGAAACCCGTGGGATACATGGAATTGTCTGAGCACAGCAAATCCCCACGGCACTGAGCCCAGGAGGTCGCACTGCCCTTGTGCAGGTCCTGCTCAGGAGGCCCCTGTGGAGCCTTTGGAACCTCAGACAAACCTCCCAGAAAGGTTTTCCATGATTTTTTAGAGCAGCACTGCATCCTGCAGGCTCGAGGAATGACTTCATTCCCACCCTGAGCACTCAGGGCTTGCTCCTCAAACCCAGGGCTCAGTGTGTGCCACGAGAACCCGACCCATCTGCCACGAGCCACGCCGGGTGCCTTGGAATTGTATCCCTTCTCCCTCCTTCCTTGGGGAGAGACGTTAGGAGGTGTTTGGAGGTAATTATTGCTTTTATTCGGCGCTAAAGCAATAATTTGAAGGGATACGCTGGAAAACTGGCAATTTCCTGCCAGTGAGTGACAGATGTTTTGCCGTGTTTGAGATGTGCTTTCAGGCTCCTACTAATTACCATGACACAAATTGGCAGGAGTTTTCTTCCCAGGCTCCCAGCTCTTATTTTGCCTTTTTTTTTTTTTCCTTTTTTTTTCTTTTCCTCTATTTTTTTGTCCTGTTTTTCTGTTATTTTCATGTTTTTTGGAAAGGTGGAGACTCCGCACTGTGATGCTTCGGGAAGAAACGACGCAGAGTTGGGGGCTTGGGTTCAGTCGCGATTTTCCTAACTTTTCCTCCATCCCTGCCAGGTTCCTACCCCTCTCCCAAGGCCGGGGCCACGCTGGTGGTCTACAAGGACTTGCTGGTGCTTTTTGGGGGCTGGACCCGGCCGAGCCCTTACCCCCTGCACCAGCCCGAGAGGTTCTTCGATGAGATCCACACGTACTCCCCCTCCAAGAACTGGTAAGAGCAGGCTTTGATCCTGGAGAAGTGGCTCTGGAATGCAGCTGGAGGAATTCCTGGGAAGCTGTGCGTGGTGCTGGTTTCCCAGGTGTGAACGTAGCGCTCTTTCTGAGACAAAAAAAAACAAAAAACAAAAAACCCAAGAAGCCACACAAGGACAGCAGAGCTGAGGACGTGGTGCTGCCAAGCGCCTCGTGGGTGCTGGCTGCTTCCACCTGGCTCTGCACTTGTACCTAAACATTCCAGACTGCCTGAGATCCCCGTCCAGGTGGGAATCCTGGGTGTTTTCAGTGCCTAATGGCTTCGGCTGGGAGCAGGGAGGTGTTTGTGAGATAAGCCTGAAGTGCTGGAGGTCTTGTTTTTAGTGATGATCCAAAACTCAGCTCCCTCAGGGAGATGTGATAAATCAGATTCCTCCATAATTTCAACCTCTGCCTCTACGGCTCTGGGGCTGGAGCATCCAGCAGTGTCCATGGAGCTGGCAGGAATTTTCCTTTTCCCTTTAAACACCATTTGGCTGATTTTAGACCCGGCTTTCTCACTGATCTTGTGAGTGAAAAAGAAAATTTCTGTATCAAAGAGAAGGTTCCTGCTCCTCTTGCACTGAGAACTTTTCATCCTCCAAAGTATCAATTATCCAGTGCACTTTGGGCAGTGTCATTACAACTCTGTAATTAAAGCTCCTTGGAAAGAATTCGAGGCAAACTTAATTGCAAAGGGAGATATTCCCAACTTGGCCATGGGACTTGGTCATGCCTTAAAAATGTTTAGCACATTGGGATTTCTAATTAGTTTCGTTGCTGTTTGGATATTTGGAGGTTTTCCTGGTGGTTTTCCCCTGTGACATGTTCTGGAGGACTTGGCAGGCCTCTGGGATTTCTTGTTTGGCCTTTCATCCGGCGTTTTCCTCCGTTGGGGAACATCTTCCTTCCTGCCTCTTTTCCCAGGTGGAACTGCATCATGACCACGCATGGCCCCCCTCCCATGGCAGGACACTCCTCCTGTGTCATCGAAGACAAAATGATCGTTTTTGGGGGCTCCCTCGGATCCCGACAGATGTGAGTGTGGCCTGAGGGTGTGGTACAAGCACCCTTGCGAGCCAGGACGCGGTTGGGATGGTCTTGGGGTCACCCCTGAGGATTTTGGGGTCTGCCTGCTGCCTTAGAGTCCGAGTTCCGCGTCCCTGGTGTATCCTCAGCCCGTGTTGTCTCATCCCTGCAGGAGCAACGACGTCTGGGTGCTGGATCTGGAGCAGTGGGCTTGGTCCAAGCCCAGCATCTCCGGGCCCAGCCCTCACCCGCGTGGGGGCCAGTCCCAGGTGAGCTCAGCCAGAGCGAGACGGGCACAGCTTCACTTCCAGCCCCAGGCAGCTCCACAGCTTCACTCCCGAGGGCTGTGGGGAGCCCTGGCCCGCCGGGCCCTCTTCCCTCTCGGTGTGGGCACGTTCCCCATCTCCCCGAGTGACTCAGAGCTCCAATGAACAAATTGCTGTTTGAACCCCGCTCGGCCCCCGGGGCACCTCAGATCGATGGAGAGGCAGCGCAGCCCGGTTTGGCTCCGGGCCCGCGTGACTGCTCCGCGCTCCCGATCCCAGCGTGGAGTGACTGGGATTGCTCCCGCTCCAGCAGCGCCTGCCCGGGGCAGGGAGCTCGTGGCTGTCACCTGGCCTGGCGCAGGTGTCCCCGTGTGGGAGGATGGTCCGTGATGCCCAGAGTGTGGCTGGTGCCAGCAGGGCGCCCGGCCGGGCTCGGGTGGGCCGTGTGTGAACGTGCCTTTCCCTGCCCTGGGAACGGAGCCCGCGGGCATCTCTCGCCCACCAGCAGCACCGACCTGACTTTGCTGCCAGCACCTGCCCTCCCCAACAATCCCTCAGCCTCCCCTCCCCTGCAGAGCGATGCTGTGGGAGGGGCGACTGCTCTCCCCGCTGAGAGGAGCTGCTTTGGGACGAGGCCGGGGCAGGAGCCCCGCATCCCACTCTGCCCCAGGCCCGGCAAAACCGGCTCCATCGCAGCTCCACTCCTCCTCCCGGGGCACACGGAACCCGGCAGCGCCTGTGCAGCTGAGAGCCTGCCTCTGTCTGCCCTTGGAGGCCTGGCCAAGAATCCTTCCCAGGCTGAAACTCTCCTTTGTCCCCTGCAGATCGTGATAGACAACGAGACCATTCTGATCCTCGGAGGCTGCGGAGGTCCCAATGCAGTGAGTACCCTGGGGGGAGCAGGGACGTGGCCATCTCCCCGTCACCTGGGGCTGGATTTGGGACAGGGAACTCTGCACGGTGGCGCCATTTTATTCCTCAAATCTGGGCACCCACCTGGTAGGTTTTCCAGAGAAGCTGTTCGGCTGTTGCTGGAGCTGCTTTAATTAAGAAAAATCACCCCAGGCGCTCTCTGAGCAGCTCCCTGGGGTTCACTGAGCCTTGGCAGGATGAGCCCTGACCTTACACTGGGATGGCAGATGGGAATGAAGGGATTTATCCATGGCTGTAGTGGGGTGCAGCCACTCACAGGTGAGCAGCTCCTGACCTGGGTCAGCATCCTCTGTCCGCAGCAGCCCAGCGCCGCTCCCACCATCACCCTGACGGGTGAGCCCAGCAGCAAACTGGGCTCCTAAACCTCAGCCTGGGCTCCTGAATCCCAGCCCAGACTCCTGAATCTGTCACGCTTCCCTTCCCAGCTGTTCAAAGACGCCTGGTTGCTGCACATGCAGGCCAACCCCTGGACGTGGCAGCCGCTCAAGGTGGAGAACGAGGACCACGGAGCCCCGGAGCTGTGGTGCCATCCTGCGTGCAGGGTACGGACACGGCGGAGTCCCTGCTCCCTCGCAGATCCCTGCCCAGAATGCCCCATGACCACTTCTTTTCCCAGCACCAGGGCTGATCCTGACGCCCGTACCCTGCTCTCTCCGCAGGTGGGACAGTGCGTCGTGGTCTTCAGCCAAGCTCCCAGCGGGAGAGCCCCGCTGAGCCCCAGCCTGAACTCGCGCCCCTCTCCCATCAGCGCCACGCCGCCCGCGCTGGTGCCCGAGACGCGGGAGTACCGCTCCCAGTCTCCCGTCAGGAACACGGACGAGGCTCCCTGCGTCAACGGCCGCTGGGGCACCCTGCGGCCGCGCCGGCAGACGCCGTCAGGCTCCCGGGAGGGCAGCCTGTCCCCGGCCAGAGGGGACAGCTCCCCCGTGCTCAACGGCGGCACCGTGTCGCCCGGAGCGGTGCCGGCCGGCGGGGCCTCCCTGGACAGCCCCGTGCAGGCCCTGTCCCCCAGCACCCCCTCTGCCGCCGAGGGCTTCGACCTCAAGGTGGGGCTGGCCCTGGCACCGCGCCGGGGCTCGCTGCCGGAGCAGAAGGACCTGCGCCTGGCGTCCGTGG
Source organism: Dasyornis broadbenti (assembly GCA_013397935.1). NCBI lineage: Eukaryota > Metazoa > Chordata > Aves > Passeriformes > Dasyornithidae > Dasyornis > Dasyornis broadbenti. Next base: position 40,061 of record VZRN01003902.1, on the reverse strand, counting down.
AGCTGAGCTGGGAGCAGAAACCCACGTCCCTCCTGTGCCAGCTGGACGGCGCGGAGGGCAGGACAGCGCGGAACCCCCCGGAGCACACCAACGGCATCCACACCCCGCCCCACGCCGCCGCCGCCCTGCCCGGCGCCGTGTCCCCCGGCGCGCTCCGCCGCAGCCTCGAGGCCGTCAAAGCCCTCTCCTCCAAAGCCCCCTCGGCCTCGGCGGCGCTGAGCCCTCCCCTGGCGTCGTCCCCGGGCTCCCCGGGCGCCGAGCCGGGCTCGGCACGGCCGGGCTCTGGCCAGAGCGAGGGGCACTCGCTGCCCCCCATCGCCCGGCGCCTCGGGCACCACCCGCCGCAGTCGCTGAACGTGGGCAAGCCGCTGTACCAGAGCATGAACTGCAAGCCCATGCAGATGTACGTGCTGGACATTAAGGACACCAAGGAGCAGGGCCGAGTCAAGTGGAAAGTGTTCAACAGCAGCTCCGTGGTGGGGCCGCCCGAGACCAGCTTACACACGGTGGTCCAAGGCCGAGGGGAGCTCATCATATTCGGTGGCCTCATGGACAAGAAACAAAACGTCAAATATTACCCCAAAACAAATGCCTTGTACTTTGTGCGAGCAAAGAGATAATGCGGCCCCCGCCCGCCGCCGCCACCGTCCCCTCCATCCCCGCGGCTCTCCCCTCCTTCCCGAGCCCTCTTCCCGACACGCAGGCGTTCAAACTGTGAATTAGGGAGCAGGAAACCAATAAAAGTCCAAGCAAACCCTCCAGCGCTGCCCCGACAGTTCCCAGTGAGACCCCAGTTACGTGAGTCGTGTTTACAGGCGGGGAAGGACCCGAGGATCCGAGGATTTGGGGTGAGCAGCCAGGGAATTCTGCCAGCCAGGATCCTCCCGGGTTTATTTTCCAAGCGTTGGCGCGTCTTGGTCTCTCCGAAATTGCTCGTGGGTTGTGAGCAGAAGTGGTTTTATAGGAACAACCCAAATTCCAGCAGGCAGGAGGCTGTTAGCTTGATTGATTCCATGCTCGACTCCGTCAGGAAAACAACAGCAATATCCCCCTGGGAATCTCCCAGCGCTGCCAGCCTTTGCTCGACACAAACACGATGCCTTCTTTTTTTTTTTTTTTTTTTTTGCCTCTCACCTGCCACTCTTGTCCCTGTCCTCCAGGCAGGACCAAAAGAAGGAGGAAAGGACAGTTTTTTGAGTCAAAATGCCAAAAATCTTGATTGTTAGCATCCCTCCTCTCCCTGCCCTGCTGGATCAGGCTTCGGGATCAGCCCTGATCCCATCTGACCAGCAAAAACGCTCTGAAAATCCCATTATTCCCCCAAAACAGAGACATTTGGCTGCCAATTCCCTTCTTAACTTAAAGGTTTCACTTCCCTCGATGGCCCCAACCCGTTCAAGGCCGAACCAGCCCCTTGGAACCTGGGAACAGGGTGGGTTTTCCAGGAAAAAAGGACGGATATGGGTAAATCCGAGGGCAGCCTCGATGCAGAAAATTCACCTCGTCTTTGCACGTGCCTCCTTCCGCAAAGATTAAATCCAAATCCGAAGGGATTGAACCTGTGCGTCCTTCTGGGACGACGCCCCTCCTTCGCTTTCCCGTCGAAAGGTGGGGAAAACCAGGGTGGATTCTGCCAGGTTTTGGTCAACAACCTCGAGCACCCTAAAAACAGGGAACCCTCCCCAAGCCGGCAGCGCCATGACGTGGTCCCTTCTTCCCTGATTTTTGGTTTTCTCCATTCCCACTGAGCTTTTTGCCGGTCGGAGCCTTAAATCCCATCCCAGCCGCGTGGGGATGGGGAGGGATTTGCTTCACCCGCGGTGTTTCCACCTCTGTAAATAATTCCATCCTCGAATCCAGCCTCTCCCAGTCATCCCAAAACTATTTGATTTGTCCTAAGGGGAAGCAAAATGCAGTTTTTTCCCGAAAAGCCCCAAGCCTCAGGAGCACCTTGGGTGAGCTGTGGAATATTCCTTCTCCAAGCTTGGCCACGGGGAAGGCGGTCGAGGCTTCGGCATCGATTCCCACGTCCCCTTTGCATGTTTTTCGTCATCCACCCCAAAAACAAGGAGTCGAACCAGGGATGGGTGATGCCTCGATGTCCTTCTCCCTACAGAGCATCCCTCGAGGGGTGCTCTCCCGACGTTTACTTCCTCAGCCGCTCCCGGGATCCCAGAGAGCGGCCGATCCCTCCTTCCGCTCGGGAAACGCATGTTCTGTGCCGTTAATGAGAGATTCATCCCAAATTTTGATCCCTGCCCCCCCAAAATCCCGCAGGAGCCGCTGGTGCTGTGAGCGAGGTGTTCCCCCCCCTGCGACTCAGGTGTCCCCCCCGCCGTCATTCCCGGGCCGAGCGCAGGAATGGGAAGCGATTCCGGTGATATTTAAATCTTGTGTACATTTTCGGGGGGTTCATGGGGGTCCCTCCCCCCCCCATCCCGAAGAATTTTTAGTGGTTTAACAAATAAAAAGGAAAAGAAACGGATGGTTGGTGCTTTTGGGGAGGGGGCGGGGTGGGAATGCCGGGGAGGGGAATGTCCTGCTGCACCTCCCACAAGTTTGGGGGTGCAAGGGGGAATTTGGGGTCTTGAGTATGAAAAGGGAAATGCTTGTGCCAGGGGATGTTGGAGCAGTGGAGAGGGGAAAGGGGGACACAGGGAATTTGGGACTGTAAAGCCTCTTGGAGCCGGAAATCGGGGGTGGGGACCCCAGAGCCTATTGGGGATGGAAAGTGGGGAGCCCAAAGCCTGTTAGAGCTGGGAATTCAGGGATCCCAAACCCTGATTGGGACGGATGTTGGGGATGGGGAACCCAGGTCCTGCCCAGGCTGGAAATTGTGGACCCCAGGTCCTGCCAGGGTTGGGAATTACGGATGGGGGCCCCAAGCCTGTCAGCACTGGGGACACCAAACCTTGTTAGGGATGGAAATTGGGAATGGGCATCCCAAATACTGCTGGAGATGGCAATTGGGGATGCCAAAGCCTGCCAGCGCTGGGAATTGGGAACCCCAAAGCCTGTTGGGGCTGGAAGTTTGGGATGGGGACCCCAAATCCTGTCAGCGCTGGGAACTGGCGATCCCACAGCCTGCTGGAGACGGGAATTGGGGATGGGGGACTCAGAGCCGGGGAGGCTGGAACTGGGGACCCCCAAAATCCGCTGGGGCGGGGAGGCTCCTCCTGGACCCTCACCCGTCCGCGCACGCGCAGTTCCACGGGGCGGGGTCTCACCATCGCCCCGCCCCTCTCTCGTGACGTCACGGCGAGGCGGAAGCGGCCTCAGGTGAGCGGCGGGGCCGCGTCTTAAAGGGACCGCGCGGGAAAATTTGTGTGTGGGGGCAACACAGGGGAGAGATTTGGGGGGCGGGGGGTTCGAGCAGGGGGACACGGGGCTGAATTCCTCCGCTTTTAACTGTTGTGGGAGCATGGAGCCAATTGGGGGGGGCACAGGCCCCGTGGGGGTGTCAGGAACCCCGTAAGGGGGTGCGGGGAGTCCGTGTGGGGCTGTCAGGGACCCTCTGGGAGGATGGTGGGACACTGAGGCGGGTCAGGGACCCCAGAGTATGGCACAGGGATCCGAGAGGGATCCATGGGAGGGTGGTGGGACCCTCTCGGGGGTGCAGGGACCCCGGGCGTGGGCGAAAGATCCTATTGAGGGGGTCAAGGACCCTATGGTGGGGTACAGGGGTCCCAGGAGGGCACAGAGAACCCCATGGTGGGGTCAGGGAACTCACGGGAGGGTGGTGGGACCCCAGAGGGGGGCACAGGGACCCCAGAGGGGGGCACAGGAACCCCAGAGAGGGGTCAGGGACCCCATGGGAGGATGCAGGGGCTCTACAGGGAGGGCACAGACCCTATGGAAGGGTGTCAGGACCCCATAGAGGGGAGACTTGGGTGACTTTGGAGACCCCGTGGGAGGATGCTGGGAGCCGGGCGGTGTGTTAGGGACTCCGTGGGAGGTTTAGGAGCCCCATGGGACGATACAGGGACCCTGGTGAGGATGCCTGGACCCTGCAGTGTGGTCATAAGGCAACCCCAAAGCCGCGGGGTGCAGTGACCCCAGTCCAGCAGGTTTGGGGGCCCATGGCAGAGCAGGACCGGGAGCTGGAGCCGGGCTGGCTCCTGTCCCCCGCCGGCCGCCCCTACCTCGACTGCATCCTGCACAAGAACCAGCGCAGAGCGTTCGGTGAGTGCCCCCCTGCACCCCCTCCGCACGGGGTGTCAGCCCCCCCCGAAACCACCCTGACCCCTCCCCAGGTCTGCTGGAGCGCCCGGCGCTGCCGCCCGCCCTGGCTGTCCCCACCGTCACCTACAAACTGTTCCTGGCGGGGAAAAGCGGCGTCGGGAAGACGGCGCTGGTGGCCTGGCTGGGGGGGACCCCCGTGCCCCCCGCCCACCACGAGACCCTGGGTAGGTCCTAAGGGAGGGACACCCGGCCCCGCGGGGGCCCCAGGGGGTGACGGTGCCGCCGCGTCCCCTCAGGGATCGGGGCCACCACGCTGTTCTGGCCGGGCCCAGGGGTGACGGTGCCGCCGCGTCCCCTCAGGGATCGAGGCCCGGTCCCGGGGGTGACGGTGCCGCCGCGTCCCCTCAGGGATCGAGGCCACCACGCTGTTCTGGCCGGCCAAGCCCCGCGGCAGCGGCCGCCCCGTCCTGTTCCAGCTGCACCTGTGGGACTGCGGCGATGCAGCGCTCAGGAGGTTCGAGCACCTGCTGCCCGTGAGTGGGGGACACGTTTTGGGGCGGGGGACACACACGGGACCCCGCGCTGAGGGGGATCGCCCGTGCCCAGGCCTGCAAGGAGGAGGCGGACGCGGCCCTGTTCCTGTTCTCCTTCACGGACCGCGCGTCCTTCGCGGAGCTGCCGGCGCTCATGGGCCGCGTGCTGGGCCCGGGGGACCGCGACCTCGTCAGGGTGGTCGTGGGCACCAAGTATCCTTTTGGGGTGACCCCCACGGAGTGGGATTGCAGCCCCGGGGCTCTCAGCGCTTGGCACTGCAGGGCTGAGAATGGGCACGCTTTGTTACACCGATGGATTCCTGGCTCCTGCCTGTTTTCACGGGGTTTTGGGGTTTTTTTCAGGTGTTCCTTGACCCTGTGTCCCCGCCACAGATGGGTTCGCACCCCCAGATTTGTCAGCACTTGTTATCTCAGCAGGCTGAGAGCATGCAACACATCTTTACACCAACAGATTCACAATTCCCTTTTCTTTTGGGTGGTTTTAGGGGGATTTTTCGGGGTGTTGGTGTCTGCCTTGACCCTGTGTCCCCCCCCACAATCAGGTTTGCACCCCCAGATTTCAAACCCCTCCATCTCTGGGCAGGCAGAGGACACTCACACCTCGTTACACCGATGACTTCACAACTCCCGTTCAATTTTAGGTGCTTCTGAGGGGGATTTTCCAGGGTGTCGCTGTTTCCCTTGACCCCGTGTCCCCTCCCCACCCCAGATTCGACCTGGCCCCACACGCGGCCGTGACGGAGGGGGACGTGAGGGCCTTCGAGGGGACATGGGGGCTGCGAGTGCTGCGGGCGGGGGCGACTCCGGGGGCCGGCGGGGCCCGGGCGGGGCTGGCCCGGGTCGCC
>VZRN01003902.1:17664-31663 GCA_013397935.1 Dasyornis broadbenti | reverse complement strand
GTTAAGGTTGCGATGGGGGTGGGATTGGGATGGGGACAGGAATGGCAGGGGCGGGGGTGGGATTGGGGTTCACTTTGGGAATGGGATGGGGTTCAGGTGCAGGCAAAGACTGGGACGGGGTTAGGGCAGGGAATGGGACAGGGACAAGGATGCAGCCGGGACAGGGACGGGGATGCGGCTCTGGAGCGCGGGGGTGGTGGTGAGGATGATGATGGAGTTGGTGACCACATGGGTGATGGCACTGGAGGTGGCGGTGGCCGTGGCCGAGGTGACGAAGGCGACAGAGAATTTGATGATGATGATGGTGGTGGTGGCGGTGGCGGGGGGTACAGGTGACACCAGGGACGGGGCTGCGGCCCCGGCGCTGTCCCGGGAGTTCCCGCGGGTGCTGCGCCACCGGAGCAGCCCCAGCGCCGGGAGTGTCCCCAGAGCCACCCCCGGGGGCACCCGCAGGGAACCCCCCGCCCGCTCCAGCCCCGGCTCCCGCTGCTTTCCGCTCTCCGGAGGCTCGCGGGGGGGATTTCCAGCCTCAGCAAAACCGGGATATCCGCCCCGGCATCCTTCCTGACCCGGGCACGGCGCGGGGGGGCGGTGGAGCCACCCGTGTCCCCCAGGCGGGGTTTGGGGTCCCCCCAGGCCCGACCCCCTCGGGGTGCGGCACCAGCCCGTCCGTGCTCCTCGCTGGGAGCTGGGGGCGCGCACCCGTCCCGAATTCCCCCGGCCCACCGGCCCCATCCCGCCCTGAACCCGGGCGGGCGTCCGGGCGCATTCCTGGGGGGTGATTCACCGGGGGGGCCCCCGCTCCCTGCCCGGCCTCCTCTTCCTCCTCTTCCTCTCCCGGGCTGGATCCGGCCACCGCCCTCGGCGTGCCAGGGCAGGTCCCGCCGGGCCGCGGCTTCCCCGCCTCTGGGGGCGGCCCCGGGGGGCTCTGCCAGCGGAATCGGTCGGGAATGGAGGGATCCGTGGGTCCAAGGGACATCTGTGGGGTCTGGGAATGTCTGGAGGTCCTGAGGACATCCGTGGCTCTTGGGGTTGTCTGTGGGGATGGGGTGGGTCCTGGGGGCATCCAGGGGTCTGAAGGGCATCCATGGAACCTCCTGGTGTCTGTGGGTTCCAGGGATATCCATGAGTCCCAGGGACATCCATGGATCCTGGTGGCATCTGTGGGTGCCCAGGCCATCTGTGAATTTCTGAGACATCCGTGGATCCCAGGAGTATTTGCACATCCTGGTGACTTCCGTGGGGGTGTCTGTGGGTCCTGGGGGACATTCGTGGATCCCAGGGCTTACACACAGGTCCTGAGGGACATCTGTGTGTCCAGGGGGGTGGGGGACATCCATGGGCTGAAGCGGTGCATTGGTGGCACCTGGAGGTCCTGGGGCTGTCCGTGGGTGCTGGTGGCATCTCCTGACGCCCTGTTCCTCTCTCCTCTCCCACAGTGGTGCTGCTGGACTTCGCCAAGGCTCACGGGGAGCTGGGCTGGCTCACCCATCCCTACGGAAAAGGGGTGAGCACCCACGGATCCGGCATCCGGCCCGGCTGGCCAGCGCCGGGATGGGGGCGGGGAATGGGCACCTCTCCATGGGGAACGGGGACAGCCATGGGAGGGCTCCGTGGGGAGGGGGACAAAGACGTCTTTGGGGACCTTCACAGGAATGGGGATGAGGACATCCATGGGAATAGAGACATCCATGGGGAACAGCCTGGGGGCATCCATGGGAATGGGGACAGGAGCATCCCTAGGGAGGCACCTCCACAGGAACATCCCACAGGCATGAGGATCTCCATGGGCATGAGACAGGGACCCCCAGGGGGTTGGAGCCCTCCTCTGGAATTGGGTTGGGGCCCTCCATGGGACCAGGAACACCCATGGGGACAGACATGGGGACATCATGGGGTTGGAGGTCTCTGAGATGTGTCTGGGGACCTCCACAGCGATGGGCACGGGGGAAGGAGATGAGGGACGGGGGGGCCGTGCCTCAGTTCCCCCCCATAGCCCCGTTTGTGTCTCCGTGGGGACAGTGGGACCAGCTGCAGAACGTCCTCAACGACTCCCTGATCTACATGTACTCCGTGTGCAACGTCCTGGAGGGCGAGCAGGAGAACTGGCTCCGCACCAACTGGATCTACCGCGGCGTGGCCCAGCGCATCTTCATCGAGCTCCAGTTCACCGTGCGCGACTGCAACAGCTTCCCCACGGCCGGCGGCGGCTCCTGCAAGGAGACCTTCAACCTCTACTACGCCGAGTCCGACGTGGATTATGGCACCAACTTCCAGAAGCGGCAGTTCCGGAAGATCGACACCATCGCTCCGGACGAGATCACCGTGCAGGAGGACTTCGCCGCCCGCAACGTGAAGCTCAACGTGGAGGTGCGCTCGGTGGGGCCGCTGCGGAGGAAAGGCTTCTACCTGGCCTTCCAGGACCTGGGCGCCTGCGTGGCGCTGCTCTCCGTGCGCGTCTACTACAAGCGCTGCCCGGCCGTGGTGCGGGGAATGGCGCGGTTCCCGGAGACCGTGGCCGGGGCGGACTCGCAGACCTTGGCCGAGGTGCGGGGCTCGTGCGTGGCTGAGGCGGTGGCCGAGCAGGCGCCGGCCCTGCACTGCAACGCCGACGGCGAGTGGCTCGTGCCCATCGGGGAGTGCCTGTGCCGGGCCGGCTTCCAGAGCCTGGGAGACACCTGCCAAGGTAGGGACTGGGGGGTAAACGCAGGGGGCTGAGGGGTGTCTGAGGAGGGGCCAGCTCAAGGAAACGGGGCTTGGCCCAAGAATTCCCAGGCCTGGATCTTCAGCCTTGGGTGCAGTGAGTGTGGAAGGGCACAGCTGCCAGAAGGGTGGGGCAGTGGCTGCAAAAATGAGGTGAAATGCCCTAGAAATTCCCCATTTGGAGTTGGAGAAATGAGGTGTTGGCTCTAAAATTCCCAGTCCTGGATCCTCACCATCAGTGTACTGAGTGTGGGAGAGCTCAGCCAGGTGAAAGGTGGGCTGGGGGGCGGGTCCCATTAAAGTAGAAGCTGCAAAATAAAATAACTACCCTGAAATTCCCAATTAGAGTTGGAGAAATGAGATATTGGGCCCGAAATTCCCCATCCTGGCTCATTCCCCTGGAGTGTCACTCACGCAGTGAGTGCGGCAGGGCTCAGCCAGGAGGGGGGTGGTCTGGGGGGCTCCCCAATAACAAAGAAGCTGCAAAATGAGGTGAACCCCCCAAACCCCTCTCTGGGTGCTTGGGGGGTGCTGCCCCTCCCCGTTCCCCCTGCCAGATGGGGAGCAGGATTGGGGATCTCACCGGTGTCACTTTGTGTGTCCCCCCAGCTTGTCCCCCCGGCACCTTCAAGGCTGCAGTGTCCTCGGGGAGCTGCCAGCCCTGTCCCCCCCACACCCTGCCCGCGCCGGGCGCCGCCGCCACCTGCCCATGCCAGGACGGATTTTTCCGGGCCCCCGAGGACCCCCCGGAGCATCCCTGCACCCGTAAGTCACCTCCAGAGGGGGGACACTGAGGCACGGCCCCGCCCCGTCCCCTGACCCCGCTCCGTGTCCCCCACAGGTCCCCCCTCACCGCCCCAGGCTGTCACGGCCGTGGGGCTCGGGGCTGCGGTGCAGCTACGCTGGGCCCCCCCCGCCGACCCTGGTGGCCGCGAGGACGTCACCTACAGCGTCACCTGCGAGCAGTGCTGGCCCGAGAGCGGCGAGTGCCGGCCCTGCGACGGGGGGGTCCGGTTCTCACAGCCCCCCCGGGGGCTCACGGCCACGGGGGTCACCGTCACCGACCTGGAGCCGCACGTCAACTATACCTTCACCGTGGAGGCCCGGAACGGCGTGTCCCCCTACAGCCACCAGCGCAGCGTGGCCAGCGCCACCATCAGCGTCAACCAGACGGGTGAGGGGACACGGCAGCTCCCACGACTGCCCTCCGTGGTGGGGACACCTCTGGGATGTTCACATCCCCCAAGGGGACACCTCCATGATGTACCTGACCCCCCTGGGGACACTTCAGTGACGTCCCTGTGTGTCCCGATGGCAGAGCCCCCCCGGGTGACATCGGTGAGCCTGGACGGACGGACGGCCACCAGCCTGGCCCTGTCCTGGACGGTGCCGCTGCGGCAGCAGAGTCGGGTCTGGAAGTACGAGGTCACCTACAGCAAGAAGGTCGGTCTGGTGACGCAGCCCAACACCCCCATCTGTGTCCACCCCATCCATGTCAGCTCCATTCATCCTTGGCCCCATCCGTGTCACCTCCCCATCCCCATCACCTCCATCCTTGCCTCCATCCATGTGCCTCCCGTGTTCATCCTTCTCTCCATGTCACCTCCCCATCCCCATCACCTCCATCCCTGCCCCATCTGTGTCACCTCCCCATCCCTGTCACCTCCATCCCTGCCCCGTCCATGTCACCCCAGTGTCCCCCTGCCGTGTCCCCAGGTGGATGAGAACAGCTACTCGGTGCTGCGCTGCGAGGGCACCTCTGTCACCCTGCCCAAGCTGTCCCCAGCCACCGCCTACGTGGTTCGAGTCCAGGCTCTCACCGCCGACGGCCATGGAGCCTTCAGCCCCCAGCACGAGTTTGAGACCCTGCCCGAGGGTGAGGAGGGGCTGAGGGTGTTGGGAGTGAGGGCTGGGGTCTCCAGGGGGTGCAGGGCTCACCCGGACGCTCCCCGCAGGTTCCGAGGCCATGGCATCGGCCGCTGTCATCACCGGCACCGTCGCCGGCGTCGTCTTCGTCGTCCTGCTCTTGGCTGCTCTCCTCTACTTCCTGCGGCGGTAAGAAGACAAACCTCCCTGGGACCCCCAAAAAACCCCAACATGGCATTGTCCCACCACCAAATATGGGCGAGGGACGATCTTTAGGGACAAAACGCTGCTTTTCTGCAGGAGGAGGAGGTCACGGCCACGCCAATCCGCCGAGGACGTCTACTTCTCCAAGTCAGGTGAGCCATGGGACAGTGGGGACAGCAGGGATGGGCGGGGGGTGACAGGGGCACTGACCCCCACTCCTTGACACCCCCAGACCAGCTGAAGCCCCTCAAGACCTACGTTGACCCCCACACCTACGAAGACCCCAACCAAGCCATGCTCAAGTTCACCACTGAGATCTCTCCGTCCTTCATCACCCGCCAGAAGGTCATCGGCGCCGGTGCGTGGCTTTGTGCCCCCAAAGACACCCCGAAATCGGGGCGGGGAGGGGCCGTTGAGGCTGACCCTGTTTTTGGGAGCAGGTGAATTTGGGGAGGTGTACAAGGGCACCCTGAAGCGCGGCAGGAAGGAGGTGCCAGTGGCCATCAAGACCTTGAAGGTGGGGTACACGGAGAAGCAGCGCGTGGACTTCCTGAGCGAGGCCACCATCATGGGACAGTTCTGCCACCACAACATCATCCGCCTCGAGGGCGTCGTCTCCAAGTGTGAGTGGCCTCCGTGTCCTGCCCACCCCCCCAGAAAACCACCCCAATTTCCCAGCAAAACACCCCAGAAAAAGTGATACAAAACCAGGGTGTTTCGAGCAATGGCGCCAAGGGGAGTTTTGGGGATTTGGGTTTTTTGAGTGATGGGGTTGGGGATTTTTTAGGGGAGGGAATTCAGGTTTATTTGGGAAGTTTTAGGGGGAGTTTAGGGGATTTTTGTGGGTATTATTTCAGGATTTTGGCAGTTGGGGTTTATTGGGGTTTCTAGAGGGGTTGAGGCTTTTTCTTGCTTTGGAGATGTTTAACAGATGTGATTTTTTGGGGAGTTGGAGGTCTGGGGTTTTTGGGGGTAATTGGGAGGGTTTGGGTTTTTGGAAGTGGTTGGGTTTTTTATTATTTTTGAGGGATTGGGATTTTTGGGAGTTCAGTTCTTTTGAGAGGCATCGGGCATTCTGGGCTTTTGGGAGGGCTTGTGGGAGGTTCAGAGATTTCAGGGGGGTTGACTTTTTTGGGGGGGTGGGGTTTTTGGAGGGGGTTGGGATTTCAGGTTTAATTTTTCTGTTTTGGGGCTCCTTCAGTTGGGGCTTGGAGGGATATTTTTGGGGGTTTTTACCTATTTTGGAATTTGTTTTTTTGTGCAGACAAGCCCTTCATGATCATCACGGAGTACATGGAGAACGGGGCGCTGGATAAATTCCTGCGGGTAGGTGACACGTGGTGGCAACCACCACGCGGTGGTGGAACCTCCAAGACCCACCACGGCAGGTGGCACAGCAGGTGGATTCCAGGCTGGAATCTTTTTTTCCCAGGAAAAAGAGGGCGAATTTGGTGTCATCCAGCTGGTGGGGATGTTGAGGGGCATCGCCGCCGGCATGAAGTACTTGGCCAACATGAATTACGTCCATCGGGACCTGGCGGCCAGGAACATCCTGGTCAACAGCAACCTGGTGTGCAAAGTGTCCGATTTCGGGCTCTCGAGGGTGTTGGAAGATGACCCCGAAGCTACCTACACCACCAGCGTGAGTGTCACCGCGGCGGGGCGGGTGGCCAGGGAGGGGTGGCTCGTTGGCCAAGGTGGGTGATTGTCCATCGCGGCTGGCTGTGTTGGGGTGGTTGGCCATGGTGAGGGTGGTTTCCCCGGGGCTGCAGAGCTGACCCCAGTGTTGCCATGGCTGTCCATCACGGTTGGCCATGTTGGGGTGGTGGTCCATCACGGTTGGCCGAGGTGAGGCTGGTTTTTTGGGGGCTGCAGGGCTGACCCCAGTGTTCCCGTAGGGCGGGAAGATCCCGATCCGTTGGACAGCGCCCGAAGCCATCTCCTACCGCAAGTTCACCTCCGCCAGCGATGTCTGGAGCTACGGCATCGTCATGTGGGAGGTGATGTCCTACGGCGAGCGGCCCTACTGGGAGCTCTCCAACCACGAGGTGAGCGCCCACCCTCCGCCGTCACCAGCTCTCTGGGAGACATCCAAGGCCAGGTTGGACAGGGCTTGGAGCACCCTGGGACAGGGGAAGGTGTCCCTGCCCACAGCAGGGCCTGGAACGAGATGAGCTTCAAGGTCCTTCCAACCCAAGGCATTCGGGGATTCTGTGAATGAGCAGCTTTTTGTGGGGACCATCACTGACCCTCCTCCTCCTCGCAGGTGATGAAGGCCATCAACGAGGGCTTCCGCCTGCCAGCGCCGCTGGACTGCCCCTCGGCCATCTACCAGCTGATGATGCAGTGCTGGCAGCAGGAGCGCTGCCGGCGCCCCAAGTTCGCCGACATCGTCAGCATCCTCGACAAACTCATCCGCGCCCCCGAGTCCCTCAAGGCCCTGGCGGATTTTGACCCCAGGTGAGTGCGGGGAGCACCGGGATGGGGTGGGGGGCAAGGAGAGCGAGGGGAGCAGTTGCCCAGAGCAGCTGTGGCTGCCCCTGGATCCCTGGCAGTGCCCAAGGCCAGGCTGGATGGGGCTCGGAGCAGCCTGGGACAGTGGAAGGTGTCCCTGCCCGTGGAACAGGATGGGCTTTAAGGTCCCTCCCAACTCAGACCATTCTGGGATTCTCTGATTCTTGCCCATTTTTGCATCTTCTGTCATTTTTTGCATCATTTTGTTTTCATCTTCACATTTTTTGAATCATTTTTTGCACTCTTGTGGTGCTGTTCTGGGTTGGGTTTTGCATCTCTGCACTCTCACGTTGCTTTTGGCATCTCCATTTCTGCATCATTTTTTGGCATCTTCCCATTTTCACATCACTTTTTGTATCATTTCATTTCTGCATCTTCATTTCATTGTCTGATTTTTGCATTTATTTTTTGGCATCTTCCCATTTCTGCCTCCTTTTCCCATCCTTCCACGTCATTTTTCGCATCCTTCCATTTCTGCATCATTTTTTAAACCTTCCTCTTCCACACTTTATGCATCACTTAATTTCTGCACTGTTTCTGCATCTTCCCACATTTCCATTCTTTTTTCCACCTTTCCATTTCTGCAGAATTTCTCATCTTTCCATTTTCATGTTATTTTTTGCATCTTTTCAACCCTGTATTATTTTTCCATCCTTCCATTTTCCCATTGTTTTTTTGCCACCCTTTCTGTTCCTGCACCATTTTTTGCATAATTTCATTTCTGCAGTATTTTTCTGTCCTTGCCTTTCTCCATCATTTTTTGCAGCCTCCCGTTTCCCCATTATTTTTTGCACCTTCCCGTTTTCGCATTATTTTTCACATCCCTCCATTTCCACACCGTTTTTTTGCATCGTTTCCTTTCTGCATCATTTTTACGCCTTTCTGATTTCGCATCATTTTTCCAACCTCGCGTTTCTGCTCCGTTTTTTTTTTTTCCATCTTTCTATTTTTGCATCATTTTTCCGTCTGTCCTCTCCCCAGGGTGTCCATCCGCCTGCCCAGCACCAGCGGCTCCGAGGGCGTCCCGTTCCGCTCCGTGCCGGAGTGGCTGGAGTCCATCCGGATGCCCCAGTACACCGAGACCTTCATGGCCTCGGGCTACAGCACCATCGAGAAGGTCCTGCAGATGACCAGCGAGTGAGTGCCTGGCCCCGTGCTGTCCCCATCCCATTCCCGTGCCGTCCCCTTCATGTCCCCACGCTGTCCCCATCCCCTCCCCTCCAGCTCCCGTGGGACAGGGATGTGCTGGGAACAGAAACCACTTCCGTGGCCTTGGTGGCCCGAGGGACAGGATAAAATTAGATGTTCCTTGGCCACAGAGGCCGGGATGAGCCGTGTCCGTCCGTCCATCCCTCGGGATGAGCCGTGTCTGTCCGTCCATCCCCACCCCCAGAACGCTGCTCTTGGGGCTCCCCCAGGCCCNTAAAATTAGATGTTCCTTGGCCACAGAGGCCGGGATGAGCCGTGTCCGTCCGTCCATCCCCACCCCCAGAACGCTGCTCTTGGGGCTCCCCCAGGCCCGGGCTGTGGCTGTCCCTGGATCCAGCCCCTTCCCCAGCCCCACTCCAGCCCCTTCCCCAGCACTCCTGATTCCCGTTTTCCCGTTGTTTTCCCGTTCCCACAGGGACATCAAGCGGATCGGGGTGCGGCTGCCGGGCCACCAGAAGCGCATCGCCTACAGCCTGCTGGGGCTGCAGGAGCAGGCGGGTGCCGGCGGGGCCCCGGGCTGAGCCCAAACACCCCCGGACACCTCATGAAGACCCCCCCTCCTCCCCGAGGGGTTTATTTATTATTTCTATAATTATTATTAAGGGTTTTTTATAGTGTTATTATTGATTCTATCCCCGTGCTCGGGGATGAAACGGGTGCTGCCCCTGCCCTCCCCCCTAAAAAAAATGGAATTTCAAGCTCGTTTGGAGCTGGGGGAGGAATTTTTCTTCTTGTTTTTCCCCCCACATTTCAAGAAAAAAAGGGCTCAGTCCCAAAACTGATTTATTTTTGCTTTTTTCTCCCTATTTATTCCTCTCCCACCGGGTTTTTGGGTGGTTTTGTTCCCCTTTAACGCTGATCTGCCAGTGTTGCCTTGTATTTTTTGATGTAATTTATTCTATTTTTGTATATTTATTGCGAGGAATTAAAGGTCGTGTCAGGTTCGGGAGAGAAAAAACGGGGGAAATATAAAGAAAAAAAAATCTAATGCTTTTTTCCCCCCTTTTTTCATGGATTTATGGGGATTTTCGTGGGGTTTTGAATTAAAAAAAATGTGCTTTTTTGTTTTCTAGAATATCGTGTTTTCCCACTGGTTCACAGAGATTCTGGGAATTTGGGGGACAAAGAGAGGGGGTTTCCCCTGGATTTTGGGGGTTTTAAGGGCATTTTTAAGGGAACTTAAAGGATTTTAAGAGTGTTTAGAAGGGTTTTTTAGGATGTTTTAAGGATTTTAAAAGGGTTTTTGGGAGGGTGTTAATGGGGAGTTAAGGAGGTTTAAAGGTTTGGGTTTTTTAGGCTTCTTAAGGTTTTTTTTAAGGAGTTGTCAGGGTCTGTAAGGGGGTTAAGGGGCTTTAAAGGGGGTTAAAGTTATTTTTTAGGGAGGCTTAATGTTTTTTTAAGGGGTTTTATTCAGGGATTTTTATGGGGGGGTTAAGGGGGTTTTAAAAGTGGGGGGTTTAGGGGTTTTAAATGGGTTAAAGAGGGTTTTTTAAGGGGGTGTAAAGGGGTTTTAAATGAGTTAAAGAGGGTTTTTTAAGGGGTTTGAAGTTTTGTAGGCGGTTATCAGGGATTTTAGGGGGTTTCACAGGAATCCAGGAGAGTTTCCCATCCGGGGCCTCTTTCCCTCAGCAAAACCCACGAGGAATTTGGCCTTTTCCTCCCCCGAAGCCAAAGCCCGGCTGCCCGGAGCCTGCAAATGACTGGGTAAGAAAACGCCGGAAAAAGGGGTTTTACATTTTTTTTTCTGCCCCAAACCACAATCAGGGATGGGTGGGGGATGAGGGGGCACCAACATCTCGCTGCGAGAGCCGCTGATTGTGGGGGTTTCACCCCACCCTGGGGCCTGGGGTGTCCCGAGTTGGTCGGGCTCAAGATTCCGGCTCAAGGTCCAGCGACGCCAGGAGGGAACGCCCCGGATTTGGGGTCCTGGCAGCTCCTGATCCCTGTTCACCCATGGAGGGGCTGGATTGGGGGGGACACCCCGGATTTGGGGTCCTGGCAGCTCCTGATCCCTGTTCACCCATGGAGGGGCTGGATTGGGGGGGACACCCCGGATTTGGGGTCCTGGCAGCTCCTTGTCCCTGTCTGCCCGCAGCGGGGCCGGGTACTGAACCGAGGGCAGGGGGAAGCGGTGGGGAAACTGAGGCACGGGCACAGTGGGGCTTTCGGGGTGCCGGGCAGGGCTGGGGGTGCTGCCCCACTGCCCAGCCCCCCAAGCGGTCTGGGGGCTGCGGACCCTCCCCGAGCTCCCTGTGCTGCCGTGGGTGCCGCAGCCCAGCCCAGAGCCCATCCCAGCTCCTGCCCCAATTTTGGGGCGTCTCCCTGGCGCTGACCCCGCTTCACCCATCCTGCGCCGGGCCCGGGCATGCCCGCCCTGCCCGACCTGCCCCGCCGCGCCTAATTAACCCCCCAGGCTTAATTACGGCTTCGTTAGCGCCCGCTGCGCCACCCAAAGCCGCTGCGCCCCAGTCTGGGGGTCACCGAAGGGCTGGGGGGGGCTCAGACCCCACTTCCCCCGGCTTTCGGGGCCACTAAACACCCACCACCCTCATTAACGGCAGTAATTAAGGGTAATTAAAATAAGGATAATTATGTGCTGAGAATTAGAGGAGGGGGCCAGAGGGGGGTGTTGCAGAGATTGGGGCACTTCCGTGCATGTCCCGGGGCAGTTTTGGGGTGATTTGGGGGGTTTTAAGCGTTGCTTTGGGGTTTGGGAGAGCTGACCCCCCCCAAAAGAAACCAGCGGGGCTGCAGAAGGAAGAGGAGGAGGAAGCAGTGATGGGTTGATGTATTTAATGCATGACGGGCTCTGCTGGAGAACCAGACCCCCTCCACCACCTGGGGGGTCAGGACTCCCCCTCTGTCCATGGGGGCATCCCTGGGGAGGGGTCCCCTGTGGTCCCAAAGCGTCATCACTTGGGGTTGGCGAGTTCCTCGATCGCTCTCCGCAGCTGGAAGGGCACAGAGGAGGTGGGATAGGGCATTGTCCCCCTTTCCCTCCTCCTTTTTCCTCCCTTTTCCCCTCATTGCCCCCCTTTTTTCTTCCCTCTTTTCCCCTTTTTGCCCTCTTTTTCCCCCTCACCTCCGCCCTGCTCACGGCTCCCACCAGCTCCCCAGAGCAGGTGACAAACACTCGCTGCAGCTTCAGCAGCTGGAAGAGGTGATAGGCCTGGGGAAGGGACAGCAGGGACACGTGCGGACAAAGCCACCTCACCGTGTCCCCTCAGTGTGACAGAGCTGGGGCCTCCCGGGACACGTGTCCCCCCCAAACCTGGTGCAGGGAGGTCCACGGGGAGAACTGGAGCATGATGGGCTCGATGGTGCAGTCGTCCCCGAGTGTCCCCGCGGTGGCCAGCTGGGGGAAGGCGACGTCGATTTTTGGGGTGGAAAAGCAGCTTTTTGGGTGCGGTGGGGCGCCCCCCACCCCGTTTACCTTCTCTCCTTGGGGGGCCTGGGGGTGCTCGTGGCTCTGGAGGAAGGTGACCAGCTGGGATCTGCTGACCGTGCCCACCAGCGTGGGGGACCCTGGAGAGTGGGGACAGCACGGGAATACCAGGGAGACACCAAGGGGACAGCACGGGAATGACAGGAGGAGCTACTGGGGACACCGAGGGGACATCCCATAGGGACAGCAGGGTGATGGCATGAGGACAGCGTGGGAACATCAAGGGGACACCAGGGGGACACTGCATCGGTACCCCATGGAGACAGAATGGGAACATGGAGGGAACAGCATGGGGACACCACGGGGGTGGGGACAGCATGGGGATGCTATGGGGACACCAAGGGGACCAGGACACCATGGGAATAGCAAAGGACACCGTAAGAGCAGCGTGAGGACACCACAGGACACCCACAGGGACAGCACGGGGTGGAGATAGCATGGGAATAGCAGGTGGCTGCTGGGGGGCCACCATGGGGACGGTGTGAGGAGACACAGAGGGGCCACCATAGGACCCGGGACTGACTCGCTGGCCATCCCCCATGGGGACAGTGACCCCCAGGCCCCACACCCCACCTGTGCTCTCCACCACCGGGTATTCGGTGTCGGCAGAGGCGTCCAAGGCCACCAGCACCTCCTGGAATCCATCCCCCTTGGCCAAGGCCACCGGCTGGCGCTCCATGAACTCCTCCACCGCCACTCGGTAGGAGCTGGTGAGCACAAACCCCACCCAAATTTCCATCGCTTCCTGGAGAATCCCCCCAAGACGTGGATTTTGGGGCGGGGGCTTACGCGATGTGCCGGCTGCGGATGGGGGGCAGGTAGGGCAGCTTCTTGACGATGATGCCGGCGTCGTAGAAGGATGGTTGGTTCTTCTGGGTGATGGCGTTGGCCACCAGCACGGCCAGCACGGTGGGCAGGACGTGGCCCAGGTGCCCGGTGGCCTCGCACACCAGCAGGGCCGTGGACACCGCATGGGTCACCGAGCCTGCGAAGGCGGCTGCGCCTGGCCACGGGAGCAGGGGGGTCAGGGCATGGCGAGTGGGGGTCCCACCACCCGTGGGTGTGTCCCCCCCAGCCCCGGACTCACCGGCCAGGGCGTAGCCAGCGGGAATGATGGGCCGGAGGGGCCCTTCCGAATGCAGCCCCCGCGGGAACAGCAGGGCCACCACCTCCCCCAGCAGGCGCCCGATGGCCGCTCCTGGAATTGTGGGAGGGAAGGTGGGGACATCCCAGGAGCCCCCCCAAAAATGGTGGACATAGAGGTGACCACCCCGGCCTGGCTGACCCCTCGTGCCCCCCCAGCCCAGCCCCTGACTCACCGTAGATGAAGATGGGCATGAAGTACCCGGCTGGCAGGGGCAGGGTGGTGGCCAGGATCAGCATCCAGAACTGGGGGGGCCAGCGGACACGGGGGGGGTCACTCCATGGGGACACCGTGTTGGGGGGCCCACCCAGGGATTGGGGGGGCCATGGCTACCTTCATGAGCAGGAAGAAGGACAAGGTGCCAAAGATGGTGGCCGAGGGGTGGTCCCACTCCTGCCAGAGCCCCCCAGGCTTGGCCATCCCCGAGGCGTTGGGGGCCAGTGAGCCCCAAGTGTGGTTGTCAAAGAGGGAGGTGAGATATTCCTTCATGGTCAGCTGGACAGATGGACAAATGGACACCCTGAGCCACTGCTGGGAGGTTTTGGGGTCCCCAGGGAGCCCCACGTGTCCCCACTCACCCTGGAGGCCATGAACTGCCCCAGCCCGGGCGGGAAGGTGACGGAGGCGAGGAGCAGCACCACCAGCACCGTGTACACGGGTTTGCTGCAGGGGGGACATGTGGGGCTGGGGCCGTGGGGACGGACACGGGGACACCCAGGGACAGCGGGGGTGGGTGGGCTTAGNCACAGGGTGCATGGAGGGGACACAGGGACACTCAGGGTGGGTGGGCAGGGGGACACAGGGACATGCAGGGTGTAGGGGAAGGACACAGGGACACTCAGAGGCTGCACGGCACAGACACATGGACACAGAGGGTGCAGGGTGCAGACAGACAGATGGACAGACGCCCGGTA
>VZRN01003902.1:2610-17637 GCA_013397935.1 Dasyornis broadbenti | reverse complement strand
TGGCCAAGAGCTTGGCCGTCAGCCGGTTCTTCTTGACGGCCACCATCATCCAGCGCTGGCAGAAGAGGTAAGCACAGGCCACGATCCCACAGACGGTCCTGTGAGGAGAGGGCAGGTAGGGGCACAGGCAGGGCACAGGCAGGGCACAGGCAGCACCCCAGAACCGGACCCTCCATACCCCAAAATCATAAAAAAGAAGGTCTCCAGGAGGTCGAAGGGAAAATCAGTCATGAGGTCACTCTTAATAACAGCAGCGATGGTTTCTGAGAGGGGGGGAGAGGAATGAGGGTGTGGGTTTGGGGGTGAGCACCCCAAAAATGCCACGGGGGGAGGGTGAAGGGGAAGAGGGGGCACATCCTGCCCCCCCGCCTTGCCTTGCTCGCTGTTGAACACGGCCAGCAGCCGAAACATGAAGGCGCCGCAGGTGGCGGCGAAAAAGCCGCGCCAGTAATCCCGCACGGCGAAGTGCGGGGACATCACCTCGATGCTGAAAAGCACCCCTGGGAAAACGGGGAAAGGGGTCAGGGCGCAAGGTTTAGGGTGCCCAGGGTGGGATTAGGGAGGTTCTCACCGCTGATGGGCGCCCCGAAGACTGTGGCCACCCCGACGGCTTGCGCTGCCACCAGCATCTCGTGCTGCTTGAACTTGTTCTGTACAGGGTCGGGGGGTTTAGGTGCAACCCCAACCTTTTTGGGGGGGTAAAATAAAATCCCTTCATTCATTTTCAGGAGGGTGGCAGCCCCACCTCATACTCCCTGGTGACCGTGGTCCGCATCTTCCCCAGGTACGCTGCGGCCATGGCAGAGAGGTGGACATAGGGGCCCTGCGGGGGGGACAGTGCTGAGCGACCCCCCCACCTCGGCACCAACCGCAACCGCCGCGGATTTGGGGTTGGGAAGGGGATCCCTCACCACTTTCCCAAGGAAGAGGGTGCTGCCGCACACCAGGGTGCAGGTCAGCCCCACCACCTTGGCTCCGAAGTTCTGGATGGCCAGGTAGTCCTCCAGCACCACGCCCATCAGGATGGTCTTCAGCTCCGGGATGCCGGAGCCTGGAGCGGGGCAGGGAGGGGGCAGAATCCCAATTTTAGGGGTCCCCCATTACCGAGGGGGCATTTTGGGGAGCCGGCGAGGTCGGGGTGCAGCTGGCTCACCTCCAGAGTGAGGGGTGATGCTCTGGGAGAAGCCGGTGGAGAAGGCGGCCAGTGCCGTGGGGTACAGGGTCCACGAGAGGTACTTGAGCACCCCGATGTCGCCGATCTCCCGGTAGAGCCAGCAGTGGGCTGGAGCAGAGGTGACGGGAGGGAGATGCACCCCCACAAAGGGCCCCCCACAGCCTCGGTGAGCCCCTAAAGGCCGGTGAAGCCCCCCAGGGCGCCCCTCGTTTACCCGCGTAGAGCCTGGCGACGATGATGTCCATCGTGAAGCTGATGATGGCCATAAGCACCCCCAGGATGAAGAGGAAGTACCAATCCTCCCCGACGCGGAAGAGCTGCCGCTTCACCCACTCCAAGCACCCTGCGAGGGGGGAAACAAGGGGCTGACCCCTCCCCCCCAAACCCTCACCCCCCAGAATCGCCCTTTTTGGGTGGGGGGGGGTCTCACCTCGGAGCCTTCTCCGGGCGGTAGGGCAGGGTCTCCAGCTGTGCTCTGACACCAGCACCCTCTCCTCCTGCCGCTCCTCTTCCTTCTCCCCCCGCAGCCCCCCGGGGACGGGGCGCTCCATCCCGGGGACCTTTTTGGGGACTGCACCCCCTTTTTTTTAGCACCCCCTCACCTGTCCTCCCGCCTCGGCCTCCGCTGCCAGACTGAGCTTGCAAACGAGCTCATTAAAAACGACCTTGAACGAATCCGTCGGACCCGCTCGGGCCGGAGCGAGCCGGGTTTCCCCCCCCGCCCTCCGCCACCCCCGAGCTCCCAATCCCAAGGTACGTCCCGCGGCGGGGAGGATTTAATAAGTATTTTAATTAATTGTCATGATTATTCCTTAATAATAGGCATCGCATTCCATGGCGTTGAGTTGTGGGGGGGATGGAGAGGGGAAAAATTTCCACCGTCTCCGGCGCAAGACCTAAATTTAGCCGGTTTTACGAGAGGTCTGGCAGGCGGCCGGGAGCCTTAACGAGGCTTTAAAAAGCTCGTCAAGTCGAAATACCCCGAAATAACCGAGCCGGCGTCGCCTTCGCCGGGAGGAGAACGAGGAAGGGGTTCCGCTCTTCGCCCCGGCGGGAGCTGGGGGTCGCAGGTGGGGGCAAGCGGCGGCTGAAGGTGAAATCCTACCCCGCCGGCACCATGGAGCTTTTCGGGAGTTTTGTCCGGCCCCACGGGGAGACCTTGGGGTTCCCAGGTGAGTTCGGGGGGCACCCAGGAGGCATTTGGGGGGGATCCTCGGGCAGCCGTGGCTGTGATCCTCATCAAACGCTGTCGGGCAGCTCGCCCCGGGAACACGGGCGTGGTGAAGACCCTGGGGAACACCTATCAGTTCACGGTGGACGTCAGCGACTTCGCGCCCGAGGACATCATCGTCACCACCTCCAACAACCAGATCGAGGTGCACGCCGAGAAGGTGGGTGCTCCCTCCCTTCCTGCTCACCCCCAAAGCGGGGGACCCCAAAATCCCCACCGGAGGGGGGGACGCGTGGGCCACCCAGCTCCCACCCAAACCCCGAACAGCTACGGCCACAACCCCAGTGGGGTTTAATTCACCGTTAATTGATGGTGATCACAGGGAATAACGAGTGCCCATCCTGCTTGCAGCCCAAAATCGCCCCTTTTCACCCGTTTTTTCTCCCCAGCTGGCCACGGATGGCACCGTCATGAACACCTTCACCCACAAGTGCCAGCTGCCCGAAGACGTGGACCCCACGTCCGTGTCGTCCTCGCTGGGGGACAACGGGATGTTGACCATCCGGGCTCAGCGCCGGCCGGCCAAGCACTCCGAGCACGTCCAGCAAACCTTCCGGACTGAGATCAAGATCTGAGGGGTCGGGGGGCTCCTTTGGCCCCTCTCCCCTCCCTCGCTAATTATTTGAGTGATTTGGGAAGGAGGTGGGATGTGGGGTAGGGAATGGAACGCTGCCTCCACCGTGGGGTCAGACCTGTGCTGAATGCATCCCGTCAGCCACCGGAGAACCTCCGGAGGGGACTCCCAGCTCCAGCAATTTTCAGCTGGCGCGTGTTGAGGGGGAAGATCCAGCGTGCCAAGAGTCCCGCCGGGAGCCAGGTTCCCTTCCCAACCCTCCGCCAGAGCTTGTCTTTGTATATAGAGCTTGGGATAAATTATTGAGAACGCCTCACTGCCGCCTTCTCCGTTTTTTGATGTTTCCTTGATGCTTTACCCTCAAAAAGGGGTGTGGGTTCGGACCCGAGGGGTGTCTCGGTAAGGCATATTCCGCCATCCCGACAAAATCCCGGACCAGGAGCCGCTCGGGCGCCCGCTGCTCTGTTTATTTCCAGCCCGGGGTGACTCATTTCTTCCCCGAAGCTCTATTTCTGAGCCATTCCCTCAGCTGTTCGGCTGCCGACCCACCTGGAAGGGCACCAAACCCTCGCCTTCCTCCTGCCCTCGCCCACCCTCACCCACCACGCTCGGGATGCCCCAAGGGCGGCACGGGCCGGGATGAGGGTCCCAAACCCAAGGGCTTCTTCTCGGGGGGGGGGCCCAAAACCTCCGGCAAGGAAGGGCCTGGCTCCATCTCCCTGTGTGTACCCACAACACCGAGGCGCCCGTTTGGGGCGAGAGCCTGTTTATAGCTACACACAGCGCCCGGCTCGTGTTGCTGCTGCTGCTCCCGCTCCCAGGGCAGCCCGATCCCGTCCGTCCCCAAAACACTCGTGACTCGCATTAAAACACCTGGCAGCGTCCCAGGCACGGGCGGTTCCGCCGCCGGCTGCTCTCGCTGTCACTCAGGCGACTCCCCGCTGCAGGAAAAACGGCTAAAAGTGATGAATAAGGTTGTTAATGGCAATAAAGGCTCGGGGAGCTCGGGAGAGGGGAGCGGCGATGCGCTGCCGTCGGTGCCCGGCGCCGGGACGCGGCTGCTCCGTCCCAAAACGCCTCCCCGGCAGCCAGCGCCGGTCACTGGTTGCCATCTAGTGGCCCTCGCCCAGGGAGATGCAGAGAAAGGAGGAAGAAAATGGGGAAAAGCCGCCCTATTTCTGCCCAAATCGCTTTTGGACAGGGGAGATGTGGGGAGGGCGAAGGGCCGGCTCAGCCCAGCGCCAAACGCACCCCGCGGCAGCCCGTTTGTGGCACGAAAGCTGGGGGAAAAGCCAGTTTTTTTGGGCGTGTTTAAATTCTTTATCAAAGATCTGGACATGGGCACCCTTGTAGCCCGATAGAAAACTTTTTCACTTATTTATACATTTTTAGTAAACAAAGAAATTAATGTTCATTGGTTCTAAGTGACATAATTCTCTTCTGTCTTTTATTGGTCATTGATTTATTTAGTCCTTTTATCATCTTTCTCTCAGATGGGGAATCTTCAGCTTTCCAGGACTTAATCTCTTCTGTATTTTCTGGTTACTTCAACGTCTTTAAAGGGCCATAAATTTAAGATCCCAGATATCCAATCTTCGAATCCCTTTGGCTTTATTGAAGCTTGTCAGGGTTAGTTCTAACAAACTGAAGGTTTTGGTGATTTGATGATCTGCCTAACAAGAGTCTGTGGAAAAACTTAATTAGTGCTGGCTGCAAGTAGGCGCTGCTTACAATAAATTAAAACAAAATAAATTAAAGTTATTTCCAACAACAGGCAACCTTCTCCCTGACAGGAGGAGGATGGAGCAAAGGAAACAAGTGACGGGAAAAGAGGAACAGCATCGAGTTGTGGCAGGGAGGTTCATGTTATATTTAGGGAAAATTCCTTCATGGAGTGAGTGGTCAGGCACTGGGACAGTGATGGAATCACCACCCCGGGGTGTTTAAATGGGGGTGATGCGGCGACTGGGGACATGGTTAGCGATGAACACGGCGGCGCCAGGACCTTCGACCTTCACAGATCCTCTCGGTTTCTATCATAGCCCATCTCGTCCTCTCACAGTTTCTCTCGGCCCCTCATGGCCCCTCCCGGTCCCTCAGCACCAACCCCGCCCCCCCCCCCCACTGTCATGGCGGCGCCTCTGAGGCGGGAAGGGGCGGGAAGGTGAGCGGTGCTCGGCGCGCACGCGCAGTGACGCTGCTACCGCTGGGCGGGCCCGGGCGACGCCGCTTCCGCCCGGCGCCAAGATGGCGGCGCCCTTTGTCTGGTCGGTGTCACGGTGAGGGCCGCGGGCCGCGGGTGAGGCCCCGTCGGGCCCGGCATGGCAGGTGCGGCATGGGGGGCGCGAGAGAACGCTGGAGGGGCTGGGGAGAGGGCTGAGTGGAACGCGGGCGTTGGAAGGGGAGGAAGCTGCGGCCCGGCTCGCTGCCTGTGGGGTAACGGAGCCGGTTTGGGGGTCACCCCGATGCTCCCGGTTCTCTCCGGGGAGGCTGCGGAAGGGGTCCTGCTGACGGGCCCTGGGAAACGGGAGGCTGCCGACTGCCCTGAGGGGAATGGGGGGTTGTCGCGATAGGAACGGGGGGCTTCCAGCTGTCTTTAGGGTTTGGTGACTGCTGTGAGGGAAGTGGGGGGCTCCTGGTTGTCATGAGGGGAATGTGGGATTGGTCGCTGTCCCAGGGGGAGTGGAGGGCTGTCGTGAGAGGAATGAGGAGGCTTCTGGATGTCACGAGAGCGGCAGGGGGCTCGTGCCTGTCGTGAGGGCAGTGGGGGGCTCCTGGCTGCACCCGCCTCGCCAGGGTGTCCCTGCGCTCTGTGTGACCCCCCCAGCCGTGAGGGGACTAGGGGCGAAGCCATGAACGAACCCCTGTGTCCCCCGGCCATCACCTTCCCCTCAGGCCACCGAGAGACCCTCCCGAGGGCGGGGAATGGGGAGTCACGGCCCTGAGCCAGCGCCAGACATATCCCCGCACCTTAGGGATGGGGAAAACCTCAGGGAAAACAGGGATTTTCCCTTGTTCTGGCGTTTTTGGCGAGATGACAGCCCCTCCGGGCTGTCCGTGCCCTCTGCAGGCAGGCATGGGTGACACATTTTCCAGACAGGGTGCGTTTCAGTAGTTTTGTTTTTTGCATCAGAGGCTTCTCCCGGGATTCCAGCCCTCAGCCAGCATTCTAAAAGGTGTTTTAACTCGAAGAGACAAGAGTCTGTTACTCCTGGGCGCTGCAGACACAGGGAGGGGTTTCAGGGCAGATCTCAAGATCAGGTGATGTCTCAGTGTCCAGAGCAGCACCAGCGCATCCGTAAGCTTGAAATCCAAATAACCAGGTTTTCAGGATGTCTGTTCCTGTGGAGTGTCCGCAATGTCCCTCTTCTTGTGTCTTTCTCATTTTATTTCCTTTTCACCGTATTTTTTCCTGTTTGGGATTATTTGCCCTCTCATAGCTTGCCTTCCACTTCTGGCCACAAGCTCCGCAGCCCTTCCCTATTCCATGATCCAGATTATTATATGGAGCTGCTCCACTCAGAGCAACTCTAAACTTTATATTTTTCACGGGAAACGTTGCAGGATCCGTTTCTGGAAATGAGGACAGACCCTTCTGGGCAGAGGCAGCGAGGGTTGGGGCCGTGTTGTTCCCCAAGCTGACACACGAGGAGGGAGATGACGGTGGGTAGGAAACAAACTCCCTCTTCCCTTTCATCTTCCCAGGATGGATGGCTGGGTGGTGACAGCCTTGAAAGGCGATGTTTAAATCACTGGTTTTTTCCAATTTAGTGAGGTTTGGGGGTTTTTAATAGGTAGATATTCATGTGGCAGGGAAGGGGAGAGGTGATGGCGTTAATTAGCAAGAGCGCTTAACGGAGCTCGCGTGGGAAGCTCCCTGGGACTGCAGCTGCTGTATTTATCTGTGTGGTGGGCGTGGGTGGGCTCATAATGAACTTTCCCATGATTAATTGGATAATGAGAGACTCAACAGCCGCATCAGGGAGAGGTTGGGAGGGGAATCGTCTCCCCTAAGAGGAAATCGGGGGTGTCCGGTCCTGCATCGGTGATTTTGCACCTTGGTGCCGTCAACACCCAAGGTTGGAGGTTTAAAGTGGAGTTTTTGGTCCCCTTTTTCCCAGGATGGCTGCGTAGGGACTGACCTGAACACCGGGAAAGGGGAAATCTCTGGAGGAGAAGCACAGCCCTCCGGCCCTCGATCCTTCGGATATCCCCGCTCCTCGCAGCACAGGGGTGAGCTCAGGCACCAGTCCTGGGGGTTGGGTCCAGGCGTTCGGGATTTTTAAGCCTTGGAGTCAGGGATTTTAGCGGATGAAGGTGACATTGGCTGAGGGCGTACAGAGCTCATCCAAGCCTCTCCCTGCTGCGCTTCCGAGGGAGCCAGAACACCATGTTATGGAGGAGCCTACAGAAAATAGGAAGGTTTTTTTGGGAGGAGTTGAGTTTCCTGGATTTTTACTTTCTTCTCAAAGCTGGGGAGCAAAGCTGAGGCAAGTCCAATCCTGGAACGTTAAAAATCATCGTTCACATGCAATGTGCCTCCCACAATTTCCCAAAAATACCCTTTTAGTGCATCAAACTGTCATGATTCCTCAGGTGCTGCTGCGCAGAGCTCTCTGAGCGTGGACCACAGCCTTGTTTATCCTGCTGGGAAAACGCTCCCCATTTTTTCCAGAGCTCTGTGAACCATACAGGGCCATGCTGTTCAGGGATATTGTGACCAGTGTTTTGATCCAAATACCGTTTTTCCCAGCTGTCAGGGATGTATTTTGGGACAGGCTGGGGGAGTTTGGTTAACAAGGACCTCGTGGTTTGGAGAGTTGAGGGAAAGCCAGGGCAGGGACTTCATAGCAACGACAAAATGGAGTGGAACTTCCTCTCTCCGTGCGTGATCCGATGCTGTCAGAGAGGTCCTGGCCTCTCATCCACGCTGGGAATGACTTCGGAAGCTGAATGAATCCCTGGGAGGAAGATCCTTCCCAAGTGTTGCTGGCACCCGCAGCTGACAGGAGGAGGCTCCCTCTGACCACTGATCACAGGAAGGAACAGGAACTGGAAGTGCCTGGTTTTGTGGATCCAAGCCTTTCGCTTTTTCCTGGCTGGAAACTCCTGATTTAAGAGCTGGTGAAGTGGAAAAACAATTTCCATGGGCTGGAAAC
The DNA here is from genome assembly GCA_013397935.1 of Dasyornis broadbenti. Lineage (NCBI taxonomy): Eukaryota > Metazoa > Chordata > Aves > Passeriformes > Dasyornithidae > Dasyornis > Dasyornis broadbenti. The sequence goes on along the minus strand of VZRN01003902.1, from coordinate 9,499 downwards.
TTTCAGAGACACTAAACATCGAATCCAGGAGTGTTTCCCCAGCTGTGACCTTCCTGTTCCATCATCCAGAGCTGTAGGGACTTCCCGCTTGAACAATGACTGGACAGTCCCTGTTTCCTTTCTCCTCCCTCCTTGCCAATCCCTTGAAACAATCCCTTCAGCACGGGAATCATTGCTGGAAGACAAAGCCAAGTGTGAACCCTTCATTCACCCTGCGCCCCACGGATGCAGCTCAGGAGAAAATCCACAGTGTGGCACTTGGCTGACAAGGGCCCCCTGGAAAACTGGGGTTTTGCCATGTTTCCAGCAATTTGCAGCATTCCTCATGCAAAGCCATGCTCCGAGCATGGAGAACTCCCTCCAAACACAGGGTAAAATGTGAAAATCCGTCGGTATCGTGACATGAGCAGCTGGAACGCGCAGGAGCTGGAAGGTTTGGGTGAACGCTTCCACGCTGTGGCCTTGGCAGGAGCGGTGGCACAGAGGAGGGACAATGGCACTCGTGTCTGGAGAGGTGACAGGGTTCCTGCTGGACCAGCTGAAGAGCAATAAATGTGTTGTGGATGCTGCTAGGGTGGCTGAAAACCATAGTGGCTGTTCTGTCAACTCCTTCCAGCCCTCTGTTGGAGTCGTGGCTGTTCTGGGAGAGGGGTCGGGACTGGATTTATCAGGAGAGGAGCTGAAATTCACCTTTTTGGGCCATTTTTTTTATCCACCAGGGCAGTCAGGTCATGCTTTCTGATCTCTCCTCCTCCATGACCCCTTTGGACAAGGCCCTGGGGTTTCACCCCCCGCCTCACCCCGCCATCCTGGATTCTTTTCCCTCCCCACAGCCATGGATTTCCCGCAGCACAGCCAACAAGTGCTGGAGCAGCTGAACCAGCAGCGGCAGCTGGGGCTGCTCTGCGACTGCACCTTCGTGGTGGACGGCATCGACTTCAAGGCCCACAAAGCCGTGCTGGCCGCCTGCAGCGACTACTTCCGCATGCTCTTCGTGGAGCAGAAGGACGTGGTGCACCTGGACATCAGCAACGCCGCAGGTAGGCCTGGAATTTTTATCCAGGATCCCTCCCGGCTCCTTAAACAACACAACTCCGTGCCCAGGCTTCGAGGGAGGCTCTTTGGCTTGTTATTTTGAGCGTTTCAAAATGAAAGAGTGCAGGCTCATTTTGCGGTTGTGTCGCCTCCCTTGCAGGCCTGGGCCAGGTTCTGGAGTTCATGTACACGGCTAAGCTGAGCCTGAGCCCCGAAAATGTGGAGGACGTGCTGGCTGTGGCGGGCTTCCTGCAGATGCAGGAGATTGTCAGCGCTTGCAACGCCCTCAAATCCCTCTCCGTGCCCCCAGAAAGTGCCCCTGGCATGAGCCAGCAGGCCCCCAGGATCGGTACGTACCCTCCTGGCTTCCCCTCACCCAGGGAAAGTCAGGATTTACCCACTTACGCTTCATCCAGGCCAAAATTAATCCACTTATGCTCCTTGGCCACCTTCCAAACCCATTTCCTGGGCACATCTGGTGCAGCTGAACGGGGTTTGATCCCCGTGGGCAGCACCAGCAGTTGAAAAATTGCTGCTTCCGTGACTTTTGTGGGATTCGGGAATCCTCCTGGCAGCAGCAGCTGGATGGCTTCGCCTCTTCCCTCGCAGGGGCCGACAAGGTGACAGCCGATGACAAGACATCGGTGGCAGAAGCTCTGGGGGAGCCTGACAAAGCCAAGGCAGCTGCTCCCGATGCCGAGGGGAAGGAGGAGAAGCCAGAGGTCGCGGCCCCGCCCGAGGCGCTGGCGGAGCAGGCGGCTGGGCAGGAAGGTGAGGCACCAAGGGGTGACAGCCTGGATCCTGCTGCCACCCCCAGCACACCCTGCGCTGACACTCCGGTGTTCACAGGCACCGCCATCCAGGAGGATCCCAAAGCAGAAATTCCTGGGCTCCCACAGCCGGCAGAGAGCGCGGTGGGCAGCGGCAGCGCTGCGGCCACGGACACCAGCGGGACAGGAGGTGTGTTGGTGAGCAGGGCTGGGACAAAGCTGGGCAGAGCTTGATCTCTCATTTTGCTGTGGAATTAGTTGTGTGAGTGTGAGTTTTGCCATGCAAGGCATAGATTCCCTGGGAGCAGTTTTCGTGGAGCACAGCAGGGAGGGTTGAGAAATTCTCCTCTGCCTGCACAGGCTTTTGGAATTTAGGACTAATCGCCTGCAAATTCAAAGTGATTCCAGGCAAAGGTGATGATGGAGGAGCTTTCACTTCCCTTCCAACTCAAATGTTTCTGTGATTTCCTGGGGGATAGGGGATGCCTAATCCCAATCTCCTTAGGTTAGGAAATACAGGTGGGTTTTATGTTTCTGCTGCTGCTCCTAGACTTCAGCATCCCCATTTTTTGTCTTCCTGCAGAGATGAAGCCGGAAAGGAAGGAGGAAGAGGAGGAGATGATAGTGGAGGAGGAAGATGAGGGTAAAATCCCCGAGGAGGAGCCTGCCCAGCTGGAAAACGGGGAAAATGCTGAGGATAACGAGTCGGGAAGCACGGATTCCGGGCAGGAGAACTCGGGGGAGCCGCGCCTGCTGCGCTCGGGCACCTACAGCGACCGCACCGAGTCCAAGGCCTACGGCTCTGTCACACACAAGTGCGAGGTGAGGCCAGCTGGGCTCCTGGGTGGCATCTCTGGGTGCCTTGGGGACACCGTGGGTGACAGTGCGTGTCCCTCCATCGCTAGGACTGCGGGAAGGAGTTCACCCACACCGGGAACTTCAAGCGGCACATCCGTATCCACACCGGAGAGAAGCCCTTCTCCTGCAGGGAGTGCAACAAGGCCTTCTCCGACCCGGCCGCCTGCAAGGCCCACGAGAAGACGCACAGGTACGGGGTGGAGCCAGGGAAAGATGCCTGAAAACCACGGGGTTTGCTGTGAATGGTCAAATCCTTTGGAAATCCATCGGTGTGTTGGGGTATCTGGGAGCAGATTTGTCTTTCTGCCCCTGTCATGGAGTCATGGAGTCATGGAATAATCCTGAGCTGGGAAACACAAGTCCCATCGAGTCCAACTCCTGGCCCTGCAGGGACACCATCAGAATCCCACCCTGTGTCTGAGAGTGTTGTCCAAACCATCCTTCCCTCTTGTGTTGTTTCATGGACTCACCATTCCTGGAAGTGTTCAGGGTTGGATGGGGCTTGGTCTAGCAGGAGGTGCGGTCTGATGAGCGTGAAGGTCCCTCCCACCCCACCCCATTCCGTGATTCCTGCGGGTCTGGCTGGGGGTGATGCTCAGATGGGGTCACTGAGTGGTTGTGACGTTCCCACCTCGTCCCAGCCCGCTGAAGCCGTACGGCTGCGAGGAATGCGGGAAGAGCTACCGGCTCATCAGCCTCCTGAACCTGCACAAGAAGCGGCACACGGGCGAGGCCCGGTACCGCTGCGAGGACTGCGGCAAGCTCTTCACCACCTCGGGCAACCTGAAGCGGCACCAGCTGGTGCACAGCGGCGAGAAGCCCTACCAGTGCGACTACTGCGGGCGCTCCTTCTCCGACCCCACCTCCAAGATGCGCCACCTGGAGACCCACGACACCGACAAGGAGCACAAGTGTCCCCACTGCGACAAGAAGTTCAACCAGGTGCGTTGGGGAGCGGGGAAGAGAGTGGGAGCTGGGCCAGAGCGGTCCTGGAAGGCAGGTTTGTCCCATGGAATGCAGTTTGGGGGTCACGGAGCTGTCCTGGGGTGGTGGTGTATCCATGAGGTGGAGCTGGTGGAGGGGGTCCCAGAGCGGTCCTGAGAGGGTGGATAATCCATGGGATGCAGTTTGGGCATCTTGGAGCTTGGAAATGGTGGTTTGTCCATGGGGTGCAGCTTGGGGACTCCAGAAGCCACCCCAAAAGGCATCCGTGAGGATTCGGGTTGCTCTGAAGGGAGGCGAGGTGGTTTGGGGCTCCCTCCATCCCGTTCTCCGTCCCCAGGTGGGGAATTTGAAGGCTCACCTGAAGATCCACATCGCGGATGGGCCCCTGAAGTGTCGGGAATGCGGGAAGCAGTTCACCACGTCAGGTACCGAGGGGAGGGGCTGAGTGACGGGGCTTGGATGGTCTGGGGGGAGCAGGGAGTGCTCCGAGGCTGGATCAGAGCCGGAGCAAGGATTTCATCCCTGGTTTTTACAATGCCATGGTAGTGCTGCATGCATTCCTGGTTTTCCCCATGGAGCCACTCCCTGGAAAGGAGCTTCTCATCCAAGTTTTGGAGATGAGGTTGTCTCCTTCCATCTTCTCCCAACCCACTGCAGAGCCAGAGGGTTGGGATGATCCCAATGGAGTCTTGATCTCCTCAAACGCTGGCTGCTTGTCCTGGCTATCCCCACTTCCCTGTTACTGCCTTATCCCAGGCAAGGTGCAGCCGACTTCCCTTTGATCCCTGTGCACTCCCTGCTCCCTGAATACTAACAGGTGTTCCCGAGGGAGCTCCTGGGGTGCTGGGAAGGAGGATAAAGGGGAGGGAGGGAGGATCTGGTGTCCCTCAGCCGAGCCTGCCCCGCTCCCAGGTAACCTGAAGCGGCACCTGCGCATCCACAGCGGGGAGAAGCCGTACGTGTGCGTGCACTGCCAGCGCCAGTTCGCCGACCCGGGCGCGCTGCAGCGCCACGTCCGCATCCACACCGGTACAGCGACGCTCCCCGCCTCCCCCGAGGGCCTTGCCTTCCCCTCGTGCTGCCCTCCCACCTTCTCCCCGTGTTTCCCCAGGAGAGAAGCCGTGCCAGTGCTTGATCTGCGGCAAAGCCTTCACCCAGGCGAGTTCCCTCATCGCCCACGTGCGCCAGCACACCGGGGAAAAGCCCTACGTGTGCGAGCGCTGCGGGAAGAGGTGAGGCTTCCCCTTGGCAATACCGGGAGGGGCACTCTGCTGGTGGTGGAGTATCAGGGCCACCTCCACTCGCCCTCCACAGCCGGGTGCCGCTCCGTGGAGGGGGTTGGAGGTGCCGGGCTGTCACCTCAGATGGTGGTGACCGCGGTGCCGTTCCCAAAGGTTTGTCCAGTCGAGCCAGCTGGCCAACCACATCCGTCACCACGACAACATCCGGCCCCACAAATGCACCGTCTGCAACAAGGCCTTCGTCAACGTGGGCGACCTGTCCAAGCACATCATCATCCACACGGGTGAGTACCTCCCCAAAGCCTCCCGCGGCCCCAGGCACGGCCCCCTCACCCAGCCCCGGTTCCCTGTGCCCTTGGCAGGGGAGAAGCCGTTCCTGTGTGACAAGTGCGGCCGCGGCTTCAACCGCGTGGACAACCTGCGCTCCCACGTGAAGACGGTGCACCAGGGCAAGGCCGGCATCAAAATCCTGGAGCCCGAGGAAGGCGACGAAGTCAACATCGTCACGGTGGCGTCCGATGACATGGTGACACTGGCCACCGAGGCGCTGGCTGCCACCGCGGTCACGCAGCTTACAGGTGAGCTGGGGGCCCACGGGTGTTCCCAAAGGGAGTTCGTCCGTGGGGAGCAGATTGGGAGCCAGACAGAAGGGAGATTGAACAGTGGGGTGCAGCTGGGAGGACCTGGAGTTGTCCTGGAAATGGAAACTTACCCATAGGGAGCAGCTGGCAGGTCCCAGAGCTGTCCCCAGAGGGAGATTCTTTTATGGTGGTTTAGGGGTCTCAGGAGTCATCCCAAAAGGGAAACTTACCCATGGGAATGTGGCTTGGTGGTCTTGGAGGTGGCTTGAAAGGGCGATTTATCCCTGGGGGGCAGCTTGGGTGTTCCATGAGCCACCCCAAAAGGAAGACTTAACCTGTGGGGGGTTGGCTGGAAGGGCCTGGAACTGTCCCAAAAGTGAGGTTAATTTATGGGGGTGCAGCTTAGAGGTCCCAGGAGCCACCCTAAAAGGGAAACTTACCCATGGGATGCAGCTTGGGCATCCCAGAACTGTCCTGAAAGCGGGGTGGACCCCCAAGGGACAGCTTGGGGTTCCAAGAGACACCCCAAAAATGAGATTTTTCCATGGGGGGCAGCATAAGGGTCCCAAGAGCCCTTCCAGAGGGGAAACTTATCCCCAGGGAGCAGCTTGGGTGCTTTGGGGCTGTCCTGAGAGGGAGGTTTATCCATGAGGAGTCACCCCAAAAGGGACATTCACTTGTGGGGGTTATTGTGGGGCTTATCCATGGGGCGCAGTGTGGAGGTCCTGGAGCCCCCAAAGGCACTGGAGGTTTATCCAAGGGTGCCTCGCATCCCGCTGGAGCCGCTCCCACCCACGGCACCGGGCAGGATCCATGGCCAGGAGGGGAGAATTCCTGCCCAGCCAGGTCCCCCCGTGTCCCTGACGCCCCTTGTCCCCGCAGTGGTGCCCGTGGCGGCCGCGGTGACGGCGGACGAGACCGAAGCACTTAAAGCCGAGATCACCAAAGCGGTGAAGCAGGTGCAGGAGGCAGGTGAGACCGGCACTACCGGGCAGCAAATCCCGTCCTAGCGCCTCCGGGAATACGGGGCTGGCTCCTCCCATCCCGCCACCCCAGTGCTTCTGGGAATACTGGGAATACCGGGCTGGCAGCTCCCATCCCACCACCCCAGCGCCTCTGGGAATACCGGGAACACCGGCACGGGCTGGCAGCTCCCATCCCACCACCCCAGGGCCACTGGGAACACCGGAAATACGGGGCTGGCTCCTCCCATCCCGCCACCCCAGCGCTTCTGGGAATACCGGGAATGCCGGCAGCTCCCATCCCGCCCCCCAGCGCTTCCGGGAATACCGGCAGCTCCCATCCCACCATCCTAGCGCTTCCGGGAATACCGGGAATGCCGGCAGCTCCCATCCCACCACCCCAGCGCCTCGCCCATGTTTGTGTGTGTTTCTCTGTGCCCGGCAGACCCCAACACGCAGATCCTCTACGCCTGCGATTCCTGCGGGGAGAAGTTTCT
>VZRN01003899.1:0-19829 GCA_013397935.1 Dasyornis broadbenti | reverse complement strand
TAGCCAAGAGAGTCCCGCTGCTGACAAGCCGCTGCAGCATGGAGCCCCTTGTCTGGCATGGCTCCTGCATCGCGTGGCCTGGATTCAGGAGAGGCTCAGCATCTCCTCTGGGCAGCTGTCCGTGTCACGCTGGTGCCTGAGGAGCCAATGCTCCTCCTTTGTTGCCCATGCCCGCTGTGCCGAGTTGGGAAGATGGGGATGTGTGCGGTGCTGAGAGAGCAAGTCCAACGCCAGTGACTGATACGCGCTGTCAGGGTGAAGACAAGCAGTGCAGTTCTTCAAATGGGGCACGGGCAAGGGCCCATCAGCCTGCTCAGAAAGGGTGAGGACCCTTATTCTGAAAGCCCCATCAGTATTGGTTCCAGCCTGAGCTGCTCTGGTTTACAAAGAGAAAGGCATTGTTTTGGCAAACTGCTGAAAGGTGGAGAGGATGCCCTCCTCTCCTAGGAATGCATCTCCCTGTGCTTTGTTCAAAGGATTGTAGAAAATCAGTCTCTGGGCAGGCCATCTCTGCTGCAGTGCTGCCTGTGTTGTTGTTGCTGTTGTGTTGTTACCAACAGCTGACCACAAAGGGCTCAGATACCCACACAGTGGGGCTGCTTCTTGTATCTCCTGGTAAGTGGGATTTCTGCTTTAAAGTAAGCATCTTGCATTTTGTTTTCCTTAGGGAGAATGGTGAATGTGGAAAATCCCATGACAAAATATATTGAACTGGAAAATATCGGCAGCGGGTGAGTCCAACCACAGTTATTTCTACAAAATCATGGGACAGGTGTATTGCTGCTGGAATATCTATCAAGTGTGAAGTTAGGAAAGCTGCAAACATGTTCAGACACAGGGTTAGATTGCCCCACCTCTCAGTGCTCGTCAGAATTTGTAACTGTTGTCAGAAGGCATTGCAAAGGACATCTCAATCTTGGTTGCCTGAAAGAGCAACCTACCCCTGAACAGCTGTCAGATAACAGTTCTCAGGAACATTTCTTTCCAAGAGTTTGCTGAAGAAAATACTTGGTGGACAGGATTAGAACCACACAGTTTCGAAACTGAGACCTGAGATGAGAGAATAAGCTCTCTGTTTGAGTTGAGGCAGTAAACCCCAAAGCTTCAGGAACAGTGCCCAGTGCCCAGTGCCCATGCCCCTTGAGAGGAAAATGCATGATCTGCCTTCAGGCAGAACCCTCATGCATCCTGCAGGTTTCAGGCATTTACAGCAGAGATCTCCCGTCTGGGCTAGCTTTCACTCCAACAATCTAAACAACTTCTCCTTTCTTTGTTGCTGTTTTGTTTCTAGGACTTTCGGAAATGTTTGTAGAGCACTTGACAGTGCCACCGGAGGAGAGGTAAATGCCAACAGTCGCCACAGATTCTGCAGCTCTTGAGGGCTTTCCCCTCTTGTGTGAGCTGTGGCTGGAGCTTTAGGTCACTGGTAGAGCTGTGCTGCAAAGGCACAGGAAGCGCAGACCGGTGCCAGCCTGCAAGATACATTTGGGACAGTCTTTGCCCTTCTCAGCTGCCCGAAGGAAGGTACAGAGGGCAGCAGTACCATTCAGAGAAGGACTCGCTAGCTTGCTCCCAATTGCTAAAACAAAGGTGTTGCCTTAGAGCATCTCACTGCTCTTTGGGGCTACAGCTTAAGAGTCTTCAATTCTCATTTTTAGGTGCCACCAAATATATCTGATTCTTACTGGTAGTTCCTTAGCCTCCTGCAGTTGTGCACATGGGAACTGCATTTAGGGAGAGATCTGCAAGGCATCCCTAGAAGGCCTAAGCCTTGCTTATAGCCCAGGATATATCTGTAGAGTAATAAGGCTTGGATTACTTCTTTTGAATCCCAGAAGGAGCAGCAGAGAGTGTGGTCAGAGCTTTGTGGGTGATAGTTGAGACACCATTGTTACAAGGTGGACAAGGCAAAACGACAGCAGCCACATGTCCTGTAACTGGCCCCCAAGCTTTTGGAAAGTCAGTTCCTAATTACTCCAAGGTCTAATCACAAGGCATTTTGGCATAGCTGTGCTGTGTCATTCCAAAATCTCTCGCTCCACATGTGTTGTAGTCTTGTGCCACCAGATTTTCAATGTCATTTTAGGTGGCCATAAAGAAAATATATCTCCAAGGACTGAGTAGCAAAGAAGTATCCCTCAATGAACTCATGGTCATGAAGAAGAATGGCAATCCCAACCTGGTCAACTATTTAGACAGGTGAGTGGTTGTGGTTTTATCGCACGAATGTTTGTTTACATACTGAAAGCATGCAAGATTAAAAACCAGCTTTGGTCACTGGCAGAAAATAGAGCTGGTAATTATTGATTAATTATTGTTTCTCTACTCATCTCCAATGGATGGGAAGAGATTGCGTTTTGTCTGCATTAGTCTTCCCTGGCACATATAGTTTGAAAATTGTTCAAAAACCTGGACCATCCCTATAATACTAAGTCAATACCATGTAAGTTCATTGCCTCCACTTGTTTTGAGGCTTGATTTTTTTCAAGTGTCTTAAGTGCTGATGAACTATCCTAGAAAGGATTTAATTGGGATTGTTGCTACTCTTTTCAACTGCTGTGAATGTCAGAAAGACCGGGTGCTTTTTCCCCAAAAATGCATAATGTGACGGGTTTTTTTTTTTTCTGGGCTGTTACTAAACCACATTTTTCCCTTGCTGGCCATCTAAGACATCTCCTTTTCCACATATCTGCCTTCCTCCTTGAGACTGCACAGATTGCAAACACTGCACAGCCTAGAGGCAATGTCTATTGCTTTTATTCTGTCCTCATTTCAAATGGACCTGGAAGAAAGAATCAAATTATGTCTTTTCCAAAAAGCAACATATCCATGCATGTTCATCTCCACGCCCTTGTTTCCTTCTTTCAGCTACCTTGTGGATAAGGAACTCTGGCTGGTTATGGAGTACATGGATGGAGGCACTCTGATGGATGTCATCAGCAAGACCTACCTGTGTGAAGATGAGATGGCAGCCATCAGTCGGGAGGTGGGGGATCCCACTTGTGCTCCTGAAGGCTTGGGCAGGATTGTCTGGGAAACAAGGGCTCAGAACTGGAGTGATTTCATGGGCCAGGCTTTGTTACTGTGTTGTTGCTATGCTTTGGATAAGCAAGAGCATCTCAAGTGAACTGGCTGCCAGTGTCCCTGCATTCACAGTACTCTGTTCTCATATTCTCATCTCCTGCTGTCATATTCTCACTCTGTCGTTTGTATTTGTATTTGCTATTCTCCACCTTGCCTCTCTAAGTGTTTGCCTCCAGCCTGCACTGCATTCCTTGCCTGTAAAAGCAAACATGCTGGTGGCAGCATTTGAAACTAACGGCAAAGGAAAAGACAGACTAATTTCTCAACAGTCCTCAGCTGAAAAGGATAGTAGTGCACCCAAAATGGCATTTGCTTCTCAAAGGTGAGTAATGTGACACTCTCCTATTTCTATTTTCTCTTGCAGTGCCTGCAAGGACTGGATTATCTTCACTCAAACCATGTGATCCACCGAGATGTGAAGAGTTGTAACATCCTTCTCAGAATCGATGGCTCTGTCAAGCTGGGTTGGTACATTTCTTGGTCAGGCACAGCATTCCAGGGATGTAGGGTGTGGAGCTGCTTTTAGTCTCTGCCAGTTCCCCCAGTGCGGTGCTGGTGGCCGTGCAGAGACCCCTGCTGTGAGCTGAAGGCACAGCTGCAGTGAGCACAGAGGTATCACAGAGGAACAAGCAGTCAGGAGTGGCACTGTTTTGTGCATGTCCCTTCCAGAGGGAGGGAGCTGCAATCTGAATCTTCCAGGGAATTTAAACCACAGCTGGAGGCAGTGTAAAAAACATGGGCATTTTTTAAGTGGCCAATTCCATATTTCCTTAGCTAAAGTCCTGAAGAAATAGAGCAGCGACGGTTTTCCAGCAGATTCAACAGCGAATTCTCAGACTTAGAGCGGGAATTATTTTGCCTGGTTTCCTAATTGAATAGTATTTTGTTTTCTTCTCAGCTGATTTTGGCCTCTCTGCTCAGCTCACCCTTGAGCAGAATCAACGGAGCTCTATGGTTGGGACTTCTTGGTGGATGGCGCCTGAAGTAGTGATGCAGCAACCATATGGCCCCAAAGCGGACATATGGTCCTTTGGAATTGTGGGAATCGAAATGGTGGAACGAGAAGTTCCTTACGAGAAGGAAAGTCCTCTTACGGTAAGGTGCAAATACTCTCTGATCCCGCTTTTCTTTCTGACCTGTCCCATGTACTGTCTGCAATTGGACAAAATCTCATTTCCATCTGCTGGCACTACTTCCACCAAGGTCCACATCTCAAAATGCTCCTCCAGCACATCAGCATCTGCAGGAGTTTGGTTGCATCAGTGGGGGAACTCAAGCCTTACCACACGCAGACATTCCCTATTCTCAGGCAATAATTTTTTTGGGTTTCAAGTTGTTTTAGAGCTTCTGTCTGTGAAGATGGCCCTAAAAACAAGAAACAAGCATCTCAGAAGTGGTGTTATCTTTTCAGAAATGAAGAAAAGAAACCCAAACTCAATGAAGTTTCTAATACAATGGTTTTGAGAGGTGAACTGCAGTCCCTGTGCAGTTTCTTCTCGTTGGGAAATTTGCCTGAAACCAGGGCATGAGGTTGTAAAGGCCACATAGTCTCTTCTGCTTCTTGTGCAGTGTTGCTGAAACACTTAGTGACTATATTTCTTTCATAGTCCAGGTCACTTTCTCCGTGCCACCAAGCCAGAGGCTGGTGACATAGAGAGGCTGCCAAAACCTCCTATTAGTTGCCTGGCACTTTCTGGGATGGGCACACCATTAATGCATGGACTTGAGTATCCAAATGAGCAGAGGTTTACCATAGGGATGGCATTTTTCTTTTCTCTGATTTTATCACGAGACGTTTGCCACATAAAGGAAGCTGAAATTTGGAGACTACTGAGAGACAGAGCTTCAGGTGGCTCTTGTCTGCCCAAACAGGCATTTTCATACCAATACATTTGTGCATGCATCCTCATGTGTCTCTGTTGAACTCGAGTGACCAAATGTTTGTTTCCTTACAAGAGCAATAACTCCTTACATGTAATAATCCTTCTAAAGAGTTAAAGTCCCTCTTCCAAATAGACTGTCAAGTTGGTATGAATTCTCAGAGAAGGAAAATGTGCTTTTGCTGATGTAGTTCTCTCTAACTAGGTCAGTCAATAAAATCAGCTGCCAAGGTAAGATGCATTGGATGTTGGAAAAGCTATTGCTGCATTGGGGTTTGCGGTTTTTGTTGGTATAGGAAATTCATCTCTGCCCCTCTGCCAGGGCAGAAACTGTCATGGCAAAGTGGAGCTTAAACAATGGGTTCAGGCAGAGCAGTTACAGATGTGAAAGAAGCAGGTGGAACCTCATGTTTCCTTTTTCTTCAGGCTCAACTCCTGATAAGCAGACTAGGGACCCCACAGCTGCGGCAGCCCGAGCTCCTCTCGCATTTGCTGCATGACTTCCTGAGCCGCTGCCTGCAGACAGACAAGGAGCGGCGCTGCTCTGCCAAGGAGCTCCTGCAGGTAAAATGCAAAGGGACTGTAGGTAAAACAGTGTCCGAGAGATGGGCACCTCCTCAACTGAGCCCCAAGTTATCACATGAGCCCCCCTCCTCCTCATCTCCCAGTCTTGGTGCTTTTCAAATGGAAATAGTGAGGAATCCTAGACTGGGTGGCCTAGCAGGCAACTGTAAAGGTCATCTGGTCCAAGTGCCCTGCAATGAGCAGGGACATCATCAAGTAGATCAGGTTACTCAGGGCCCCTTCCAGCTGACCCAGAATATTTCCAGGGATGGGACAACCTGTGCCAGTGTTGAACCATGCTCCGAGTAAAAAAAGTTTTTCCTTAGACCTACTCTGACTCAATCCCCTTTTCATTTACAAATATTACCACTGGCTTTGAAGCACTGAGCTTGGAAAATCATGCTTCATTGTTCTTTGTTGTTTTTTTCACCTTTGGGCAGCATCCATTGGTAAAATCAGCCAAGCCTGCATCCAGCCTGGCGCCCCTGATCATGGCAGTGAAGAAATAGAAGGAAGAGACAAGACTAGAGCGGCAATCTATTCAAGACCATTTTCTCCACAACCATCTTAGAATAGGATTGTAGAGTAGGATTGTAGAAGAAAATTGTAGAGTAGGATTGCAGAATACAATTGTAAATCAATAAAGTTTCTGAAACACCAACTCACCTGGAAGAGTCCATTCTTTCTCACTGTGTGAATAAGCTCAACATTTCCTTCAGAACTGGCAGTTGTTTCTTAAAGGTGGAAAATCACATTTATGGCTTCTTTGGTAGGGTTTGAAAGCAGGGAAGGCTCTTCTTCATTCATCCTCTCCAGACCACTGCCTTTGGAATACGGCCAACTGGCCAGTTTTTGCCCATCCATGGTACTTCTAGTTGAGGCAGAAAGAGCAATGGCAGTTGTGGCCAAAAACAAAGGAGTCAGGGAACTAAAACATTCTGCAGATGCAGGCCTTCACTGTGACTCAATAGCTTTCAGGTTCCTGCCACTTGGATTTGTATCCCACTGTGCAATCTCTTTGGCTGGAGAAGGGTTCCAGATCTGCTGAGGCTCATGCCTCACACAGCTCTGGGAGAAAGTGCCTGCAATCCTGGAATTCTGCACTGAGCCACAGCAAAATGTGAAATCCAGAGTGTTTGGCAGAAATATTCAGGGCTCTAGGGCAGCCTACTTTGTACTCTCCGGCGCACAGCAAGCACTGTGCAAGGCAGCTCTGACCTCCTGGGGGGAAAGAACTGGGGATGTGCCTGAGTCTTTTGCTTAAGTAGCGAACTGATTTGGAAGGAAGTGTTTCAGTAGGCAATCTGTGTTTTCTTTATTAACTTCTGAAGGAAAGATGCAATGTGGCTTCACTCAGCAAAAGCACTTGCAGGGTATTTTGATTAAATACTCATGTTCAGTTCCCAGAGAAGGAGAGGTGATGGGAAAATGCTGAACTGTAAGAAACTGTGAATTCCTTTTGCTTTAAAAGACAGTACTGAGCCCTGTATTCCCCCACTACAGTGATTAATGCGGGCAAGTGGATATCTTAGACTTGAGAATAAAGATAGTGGGCCTGCCAACAAGATAACTGCACTGCATTCAAGGGGAAGAAACTGGTTTGAGGAGGCTCTTGACTGTCAGTGGAGAATTTGAGTCATGGGATGTTCCCCAAATGACCACCAGAGACCCTCAAAAGATCCCTACTCTCATGTCAATAACTTCTGATAAGTGATTTAAATATGTCAAAGAATTTGAGGAAATGTTTAGAATGTGAGTTTTAGCAGCGTAATGGGTATGTCTTCGTTCCATGGATACAAACTAATAGGTGAGACTGCTCTGTGAGCATGTTTACAGGAGTGATTGCCCACACAGCCTGTACGGAAATAGTCATGCCTGCTTTCTCACATTGACCTGGCAGCGGGGATTATGCCCTGCTTGTTAACCTTTCATTTCAGTCACTTCTATTGAAGGGTAAAGAAAGGTCACAGTGAAACATTTTCAAGCTATTTCTCTCTGGTTTACCTTTCTGTGGGACAAAGCTCTCTGATGCAGGTGCCCTGGGTGCATACAGAGAAATGCAGCCTTCCCTAACCCCTTGGTCTTCCCACAAATTCTCAGTTCTTGTTCCTATGTGCACCCAGCTATGGCAGGAGAAAGAGCCTGCAGCACAGTGGGTGCTGTGTCCTGCCCACCCGGGGCTCTCTGGCACAGAACAGCAGCAGCGCCAGCACCTTTCAATGTGCTCCTGCCTTGGCTCCACCTGGGAGCCAGATACCTCTGGAAATGAGCATTGCCAGTCACGTTCCCAGCTTGGAGCAGCTCCTGCTGGCGGGCAAATCCTGCCAGTTCTACTGCTTCCTGCCAGTTCTATTGCTTCCAAAGAGGAATAAGGGTAGGGCTACAGACGTACATACAGAGCAGCCCTTGATTTGTCCAATAGATGGGTAAATGTATGGGGGAATTTGTTACGAATTATTACAGCTGTTATGCCAATAGTACCTTATCTCTTGCGCTTTTCTCTCCTCACATTTCCTGTCGTTTTCCCCCTCACACCTGCATCTCTTTCTACTCATCATTCTCGATATTTTCCTGTCAGATTTCCTCCCCATTTTTTACTTATGTTTCCCATACTTTTCACTTCACTTTTCTCACACATTTCCTCTCACATTTCCCACTCTTTCCCACTCGCTGTTTTTCTTCTCTCATTTGTCACAATTTCCCCCTCACATTTTCTACCCTTTTCTGTTTCTCTTCTTTTCCCAGTCATGTTTCTCAATGTTTTCTCCTCACATTTCTCACTTTTCCCCTCATGTTTCTCACCCTTTTTCTTTCACATCCCTTATACTTTCCCCCTCACATTTCTGATCCTTTTTCTCTCATGTGCTGTACACTTTCCCCCTCTCGTTTTGCACCCTATTTTCGCTCATTTTCTGCTTCTTTTCCAGTCACGTTTCCCACCCTTTTTTCATACATGTTTGCTGCCCTTTTTCCCCTCTGGTTTCTCACAATGTTCCCCTCACATTTCCTGCCTGTTTCTCTCTTTTGAAAGTTTCTCACCCTTATCCCCCTCACGTTTCCCTCCCTTTTCCCCCTTATGTTTCTCACTCTTTTCTGCTCATGTTTCTTAGAATTTTCCCATCATATTTCCTGCCCTTTTCTCCCCTCCCCTTCCTCTCCTATTTTCACTCACATTTTTCACCATTTTCCCCTCAGGTTTCTCACCCTTTTCTTCCCTCACCCTTCACTCCTTTTTTCACTCACATTTCTCACACTTGTCACCTCATGATTCTCACACTTGTCACCTCATGATTTCTGCCTTTTGCCTCCTCACAGTTCTTCACCAACTGCTTCCTGTCAGTGACTGTTTCTCTTCAGTAGTTGATGGGCTGCTCTTCTTTTTTTCCTCCAATCCCCTACTCAAAACAATGGGTGCCAGCGCAGCAGCAGCCCAAGGAGCCCTTGTGTGTGTGTCTGATGAACAGAACGTCTGTGCTCAACCTGAAGAATCACATTAAGAGCAATCTAAACCCCAATGAACTTCCTGCTGCAGTTTCGTTTGGATTTTTTTTTCATTTCTACATAGTCTTCAGAGTCTACATACACTTCAGAGTGTTCTAAATCAACAGGTATCCTGAGGGTTCCACATCACCGGTGAGCACCCACTGCATGATCTGTTTCAAGTTGATCCCATCTCCTTCTCCATTACCTTACAGTCACTATGCCTCCTGCCGGAAAGAAACTGGCTGTGATACCTCTTTCTGTACACAAGATGGTTTTGGTTGTGTTTTTGGCAAATATAATGGTTTTATTTTAAAACGCTCAAACGCTGGAGTTTCTTCCCATTTTCACCTGTTTGACTTGACATCAGAGGACTGCCAGACGAGGTTACACACTGGCTCTTGTATCTCTGTGGGCACAGACCAAAGCTACTACACTGTGCCAGTAACCCGGATGTCTCTTACTGTGTGTTTAAACAGGCGGCTGAAAGCGCCGGCTGAGCCCGCCCCGCGCTGCTCCGGGCCCAAAGCTGGGCGTGAGCCCGGCCGGAAAGCGCGTGGGGAAGCGTGGCCTCAGCGCCGGCCGCCATCTTGTGCAGGGGAGAAGTGACGAGTCGTGCGGTAGCGAGGCTCTTCGCGGCCGCTCTTGCCCCTCTGTTTCTTTCCGGGGCTGGGATCTGCAACTCGTTTTTGTGTCCTGGCTTACACAGTTTCTGCCTTGTACATACATGAGTCGCTGTCTTACTCACTTTACACTTAGAAATGAGAGTAAGAAGGTTCAGGGGAGTAGTTGCATCCCACAGCCCATGCTGCTGCTTTGCCCCTCCGGCCTTCTCTCTCCCACAGCCACAGACATCAATCAGCTTTCAAAGCTTTATGCAGGATATCCTCCTTTGCCAGGTCACATTTGGTAGTGTTCTAAACAAACTTCACCCGAGCCAATAATTTTGATTAAGCCAATCAGTATGGTGAAGTCAAGAACAAATTTATTAGGCAAGCGATAATCAGGCAAAACAGTGCTGGGCGGCCTGGGAGCCTCTCACTCCGCTGACGGCTCACGCTGAGGCTTTTGGTTGCTTCCCTTTTATAGTCTCTCAGACTCTTATCCTAGTTTCATTTCTGCAAGTTGACGTAGTGTTTCTTTTCTGCAAGTTGACGTGGTGTTTCCCTTGCAGTCTCCTTCCATCCAGGTATACTGTCTCTGCAACTGCGCAGCTCTCACTCTGGTGGTCATAAAAGCCGTAGCACGTCTTCTTTACGGCACGTTGGTCATGTGTCCGGCATAAACATAGGTTGTTACACAATTCTTAGCAACTTACTAAAATACTGCCCCATAATCGGTTTGCTTAACAAGGTACTGCGGTTGGGGCTTAACACACACACACCTATTACCCAGCTAAGTTAACATTAACAATTTCATATAGGTTTGATAAATCCTAGGTCTTAGTATTATTTCTTTGATTATATGTTTTTCCATGCACATATAGAGTTGTTAGTGGTTAAGATATTCGGGGGGGTTAAATACAAGCTTCTACAAATTTCTCAAGTTTTGATTAACAAACACAGCTAACACTTATTACAGTAGGAGCTGCTCTCTGCCTACATTTATCGATGAAAACACAAATACTATGAAGGTTCTAAGGATAGAATTTAAAATGTTCTGTGATTATTAGATTAGGTATGTGGTATACACATAGTGTTGGCTTTTTGCAAATATTAAAATGCCTGCAATGTGTATAATGTTAACTCTTACAGAAGTAGTTTTGTTACAATTGTGAAATGATAACTAAAGCCTTTATTTTTGTGACTTAGAGATAGTTGTGAAATAATCGATACAGTTGTTTTAGAATACTTGTGGATAACTTACAACAACTGAAATAACTAAACCACTTACTTGGTTGGATAACATTTGAGGAGTTGTTCTAAACAAACTTCGCCCGAGCCAATCAATTTCGCTTAAGCCAATCAATATGGTGAAGTCAAGAACAAATTTATTAAGCAAGCGACAATCAGGCAAAACAGCGCTGGGCAGCCTGGGAGCCTCTCGCTCCGCCGACGGCTCACGCTGAGGCTTTCGGTCGCTTTCCTTTTATAGTTTCTCAGATTCTTATCCTAGTTTTGTTTCTGCAAGTTGTCGTGGTGTTTCTTTTCTGCAAGTTGACGTGGTGTTTCCCTTGCAGTCTCCTCCCATCTGGGTATACTGTCTCTGCGACTGCACAGCTCTCACTCTGGTGGTCGTAAAAGCTGTAGCACGTCTTCTTTATGGCACGTTGGTCATGTGTCCGGCATAAACACAGGTTGTTACACAATTCTTAGCAACTTACTAAAATACTGCCCCATAATCGGTTTGCTTAACAAGATACTGCGGTTGGGGCTTTCCACACACACACCTATTAACCAGCTAAGTTAACATTAGCAATTTCATATTGGTTTGATTAATAAATCCTAGGCATGCGTATTATCTCTTTGGTTATATGTTTTTCCAAGCACATATAGCGATTGTTAGTGGTTAAGATGTTCCAGGGAAGGGGTTATATGCAAGCTTCTACAGATTTCTCAAGATTTGATTAACAAACACAGCTAATGCTTTTGACAGACTGGGCATGACAGGTCCCCGTTCTACTGACATTTCGACTATGAGTAATTGTCACCTGCTGAAATGATAGAAGGAGGACCCCTTGAAGACTGCAACCAAGAGGACCGAGCATTCTCTAAAAAGGCGGATCAGAGGAGGAACCATGCAAAAAAGTTCCTGGAACATGCAAACTATTTCAGGGAAATGTTTAAAAATGTATAATCATTTATGAATATGTATTTGACTGATGCAATAGGAAGGGTATGTAAGGAATTTCTCTACTGCTAGACAGGATGCCTCTGGCCAAAAGCCAGACACCCAGCACTGTTATTTTTGCTTTATTGTCTCTGTCTGCTATTGTCCCTTATTAAACCTTTCAAATTCTAACAGGAGAGTGAGCTTCATTCTCACAGGTGAACGGTATGCTCATCGATAAACTACGTGTGGGGATACCATGGGGACAGAGGCACTGCATGGATTTGGAGTGGTTTTGGGGTGTTGGCACCAAAGTCCTGCTCTTGAGGGGCTGCAGGGACACAGGGGCTGTCAGGGGATGATAATGGACAGGGGGGACACAAGGCCGTAATGGGCTGGGCAAGATCCTGCACATCTTTGTGTGGCAGCAAAGGCATTTCATGTCTGTGTCCTTGGTACTCGATGGCAACCCAAAAAGGGCCAAGGAGTCCCATGTGTAACCAGGAGGCGTGATGGACATCACTGTGGGTTCCAGCTTGCCCAGTCTCTTGCTGGCCCTCAAGAGAACACTGGGGACACTGGGGATGTGTGGAACATGGGAATGGGGTGCACAAAGTGAAAGGGCGACCCCAAAGTGGAAGGAGCAGAGCCCAAAATTGCTGGGTGGAGACCCCAAAATGGAGGTGTAGTATTAAGAAATGGAGGGAGGACCCTCCAACATTGGGGGGACACCTCAAAAAGACACGTGAAGTTTTGCTCTCCCTCCCTGCTTACCAAAAAGAACTGTCTACCAACTCAAAGTTCAGTGACTGATTTAAAGTGTTTTAGATGAAACTCACTCTGAGCAAACCTTGTAGAGGTGATCACAGAATCACAGCATATTCTGTGTTGGAAGGGATCCACAGAGTCCAGCTCTGGAGAGAATGGGTTGCTCTTTTGCCAGCAGGCAGGGTGAGCATCAAAGGCAAAGTCACCACCTTAAGGAACAAGTGTCATTTATTGTAGTCCAAAGCAGCAAAGAAGTACAAAAGGATAAGCTGAGCAATGAATCTAATCATTCCTACAGAGGACTGCCTGTAGGGATTAAGAAAGATACATCAGCAGTTACCCTAATACTTGACCATCATCCAGACCTACACATCAGCTGGGAGGCCCCTGTCACAGCAAGGGATTGGAGAGCCAGTCCCAGTAACTGAGAATTCCTGCGTGATGCGCCCAGCTGCAGGTGAGGCCATCAACTTTGCTGCGAGAGAGCCCAGATTTTGTAGTGTTGAATAAAGGAGCTACTATGTAACTTCTAGTGCAGGAGCATTGTATTTCATCCTCCTGTTGGCCAGGCCTCAGGGAGGAACCAAGGGAGTTTGCTTTGACCATATATGTTATACATGAAGATAGGGTGTTGGCTTTTACCTGATTAGTCATTTAGGACCAAATTAAGAGTTGTTAAAGTTAATGAGTTCAGTTGTTAAATGTTAGGCGTTCTTAAGGTTAATTAATTCAGTAGTTCAATGTTGGGTGTTTTCCTAGATAAGAGTTTGTATTCCCTGTTAAAACTGATGCATGGAATGACTTCACAACAAAAGTTGTAAAGTAGGTAGGTTTATTTCAGCACTGAGATGCACGAGGGATAGCTCCCTAAAGTCATGTGTATCAGCTGCGGCACATTGCTTAGTTTATATTGAGTTACAGGTTACATATGCATGAAGCTATGCAATACCCTNTGGCTTAGGCTGAGTCAGGATCCTATAGCAGGATGTTAGGTTCCTTTACATCCTGACTTAGTCTTTCTTACAATGGTCCAGATCTTCCTTTACATCCTCCTTTTCTGTTTGGTAAGCGCAAAAATATGTTAAGCAATCTATAGTCATTGTTCTAATAAGCAGTTCCCAGTATTCATTACTTATTCTATATTATTTCTAATAAACAGTGTCTAATAATTCATTATTTATCCTGTATCAAAACCCTAACGTTTTTATGTAGGTTCCTCAGGTAAAAATGATTTCTATCTTTTAGAAAACAACTAATCCTTATCTAAGTTTGAGTCTTCACAGAGTTTAGAAGAACCCTTACAGGTGGCTCCTGGGCTAAAAATAGCACATGACCGTTGGCCTGTAACCGAGCTCCATGATAACCATGAATTTCAATGAGGGTATTTTCCCACCACTGGACCTGACAACGCCTCCCAAAGTCTACCCCCCTGGCGAAAGTAAGCTATTGGTGGATGGACTCTGTCCTCATTTCAGACTTTACCAATCACCTCAGATGGGGGCTGGACAGTGGGAAGTCAAGGGAGGAGCCAAAGGGCTATAAAAACGCCGGACAGGAGTCCGGATTCACTTTTTCCCGGCATTTTCTGCACTAGGCTGCCTATGGGTGAGCCCGGCGCTGTGGTTCCGGACCTTTCCTCTATTTAGAGACCCGTTAAAGGGTTTTTGCCCTGGGATAGCTGGAGCTATCCCAGCGTCGTGGATCCCTGCCTTGGGTCCATAGCTTTACCAGCTTACAAGAGTCTCTGATCCCTGTGTTCCCGGTTTTGATTTTTTTTAATGCGATTTTTTAAAAATTAATTTTCTGTTAATAAATTACTTTTATTTTTGTATAAAACAAAGAGTTGCTCTTTATTTTTCACAATATACCTTCAGACAAGGCCAGGTGGAGATTTCTGATTCTGTAGCCTTGTCTGGCTTCTAGTTATGGACGGGTAAACACATTTCACTATTGCAGATACATACATCATACTGGCAATGATCATGCATGTTTTGTTAATGAGCGAATATAAATATAATGTTAGGTTGGAAGGTTCATCTAGAGGTCCACTTTGGCTTAGGGCCAGTTGTTCAGGCTGTAATACTTCAATAGAACTTCCTTTTACAGGCAGTGATCCTGTCCCCTCGGCTGCAATGGCATCTTCACGTGGGCACATAGGGGTTGCCCAAGCTCTGGTTGTGCTGAGCTGCTTGTGAGTGGAGTCTGCTATCAGTCTCTTGGACAAGCAGTCTCTGTCATGGTGTCCAAAACTTTGCCCTGGAATCCACCAACATAGCAGGAAAGCAGGTCTGCAGCTCTGACATGTCTGCTGGATGGGCTTTGCTGTGAGTCTGGAACATGGCAGCTCTCCGGTCACATGATGCTGCTAGCAGAGCTGGCTGGTGCCTATTCAAAGCTCAGGTAGGCACCTGAGCTGCCTTGCTGCACTGCAAAAACCATCTCAGTGCTCAGTGCCGCTTCCCGACCCCTCGGCTCAGCCCCACCGGCCGTGTCACAGCTGGGGCTTCTCGGGATTGGCAGTGCCCATGCTCTCCACCTTCCCTGGCCCTGGCAGTGCTGGCCTTGTTCCCACACTCCCACAGGGAATGGGAATATCCATCTGCTGTTTTTTTGACCTGCACTGGGTGCTGCTACTGCTGAAGACACCTTGATGAACAGATTATGGGCCATGTTTACCTGTGATAGCAAGGCCCTGGACATGAAGACAGAGTTGCTGATGGTCCTCTCAGTCCTTTTTCTATGTATTTCTGGGAATCAGGGTATCCCTTTTGAATCTGTAAGGCACTGAGTTTGCAAAGTAATGGTTCCTTTGTTGTTGTTTTCCGTTTGGGCAGCTTCCATATTTGAAAGCAGCCAAGCCTCTCTGCAGACTGGTGTCTGATCATTGCAGTGAAGCAATGGAGGAAGTTCAGGAGGTGGTGACGAGCATTTCAGGATGGCTCTCTCCAGTGCCAGCTCTGAGAGGGACTCAGAATAAAAACTCTATCGAACCTGAACTCCTTTAGAAGTTTCCCTTCCTTGTCACCCTATGAATAAGCTCTGCAGAGGCTCAATAACGGGACAACAGAGAGAAATCAATATGGTTTTGTGAAGCCGTTTGAATCAAGCTTTCTTGTACTTTCTCAAAGCAAAGCTTGCATTGTTCACTAGTCCTAAAGCTCCCCTAATTGGATACATTGTATATATCACGAGAACAATTGCTGTGTTTTGCACAACATATTCTGTCACATCTCTCACATCTTGCTGTCAGCACGTTCCTATCTCACATCTTAGAGTTTCTTACTATGTTTCTTTGCAGTTTTGGCAAAGTCAGTGTGTTCTTGCTTAAATCTTGCAGTGTTCTTACTCGATTTGATTAAATACTGGGTTGTGCAATTCCCAATGTCCATTCTCTCGCTAAAATTCCTCAACAAAGCTCTATATTCACTTTCTGAATTTCCCGTTGCTTCTTCAAGATGGAAGGTCATGTTTATGGTGGTTTTGGTATGGTTAGGAATTAGGGAAGGGTCTCCTTTTTGCTTTTATATTTCTTTCATATATATATATTTGTAGCTCTGTAGACTGTTGTTGTGTAGTTATATAGTTCCTTTCCAACTCCCAGTACTTTTCCTACTCTGATAAGCAGTACAACAAAACATATTGCAAAGGCTCCTATCCTATCTTGCCTCCTCTAGGAGCCAAGGTTAAACCAGCTTCTCAAGACACTTTCTCAGAAACAAAGTACAGCTTGTACAGCTAGTAGCAAGAAAGGGGGGCTCCAGAAGAGGTGGAACCAAAGGGGGGAAATTACCTCATTACTTGTGCTTCTAACTGTGAATTCTTGTCAGTTATGCTGATTTGCTAAACTTATAAGACTGCACATTTGCCCTGTGTGGGGTGGGCATTTTTCCATATCTGCCCCTGGAGGCCTTCAGTGAAAGACCAGCTTTGATATTATGTCCTATACTCATATTGTCTCAAAAGTGTGTTGTTTTAATTCTAGATCTTTAAGGCATCACTTCCCTCATCAGCTCCACACTGCAGTGCCTTTGGAATGTGGCCCATTGGCCATTTTTTGCACAGCCCCAGTGCTTCTACATGAGGCAGAAAGAGCAATTGCATTTCTAGCTGAAAGCCCATGAGGAGTGGGGCAGCCAGAGCATCCTGTGCAGATACAGTCCTGTAGCTGTGACTCGAGACTGTTTCAGTTCCTGCCCAGCGCAGTGGGTGCGTCTTCTCTGTGACTGCCGTCTCTTCCCAGGTGCCCAATGGATAGTAGGTACGAGGCTCTGCGAGGAGAAGGGAACAGAGTGGGGATGTCTGCCGGCAATAGAGTGTATCAGAGAGCAAACAGTCCAGGATATTCCTGGAGTGTGTGGTTGAGAACTTGTGACACCGCTGGTGACTGAGCCAGTGAGGGAAGGCACTGCTGGACCTGCTATTTGTGAAGAGAGAAGGGCTGATGGGGAACAGGAGGGTTGGAGGCCTCCCTGGGCTGGGTGATCACAAAATGCATGTTCAATTCCCAGAGAAGGAAGGAGGGGTGTTGGGAAAACGTTGAACTGTAAGAAATTGTGTATTCCTTTAGCTTTACCAGATAGTGCTGAGCCCTGTTTTCCCCCATTGCAGTGATTAATGTGGGCGAGTGGATATCTTAGCCTTGAGAGTAAAGACAGTGGGCCTGCTAAGAAAGTAGCTGGAATGCCTTCAAGGGGAGGAAACTGGTTTGAGGAGGCTCTTGACCATCAAAGAAGAGTTTGAGGCATGGGATGTTCCCCAAACAACCACCAGAGACCCTCAAGATACCCGTATTGTAATGCAAATATTTTTGGGAAAGTGATATAAATATGTAACATTATTTGCAGGAGTACTTAGCGTCTGAGTTTGAGAAACATAGTGAATATGTTTAAGTTCCATGGATACAAGCTAGGAGGTGCCAAAATAAAGTAATGCCTCTTTCCTAACTCTGAGCTGGCAGAGTGAGAGAGTTTTATTATCCCGATGTTCTCGGTGACAGAGGGGTACGCAGAAGTGCTGCCTGGGAACACCATGCCTGGGAGATTCTTTTCCATTGCTTTGGATGCCAGGAAGACTAGGTGCTTGTTTCAAGAAATGTATAAGAGTTTTTTTATCTGGGCGCTTAGTAAACTGCATTTTTCCCTTGGTGGCCATCTAAGATATCTCCTTTTCCACACATCCGCCTTCCTCCTTGAGACTGCACAGATTGCAAACACTGCACAGCCTAGAGGCAATGTCTATTGCTTTTATTCTGTCCTCATTTCAAATGGACCTGGAAGCAAGAATGAAATTATGTCTTTTCCAAAAAGTAGCATAGCCATTCCACACCCTTGTTTCCTTCTTTCAGCTACCTTGTGGGTAAGAAATTCTGTCTGGCTATGGGGTACATGGATGAAGGCACTCTGACGGATGCTGTCAGCAAGACCTACCTGTGTGAAGATGTGATGGCTGCCATCAGCTGGGAGGTAGAGGATCCCACTTGTGCTTCCGAGGGCTTAGGCAGGATTGTCTGGGAAACAAGGGCTCAGCACTGGAGTGATTTCATGGGCCAAGCTATGTTTCTGTGTGGTGCTATGCAATGGAGAAGCAAGAGCATTTCAAGTGAACTGGCTGCCAGCATTGCTGCATTCACTTACTCTGTTCTTACAGTCTGATCTCCTGCTGTCATATTCTCACTGTCTTTTGTATTTATATTTGCTGTTGTCTTAGTCTGAAAGACAGGCACCTGCCAAGGTATCTTTATTCTCTTGGAATAAAGAATATGATCCCCCTTCCCTCCAAATTATAAATTATGAGTAATGTGATGCTATCCTGTTTCTGTCTTCTCTCTCTCGCAAGAGAGTCTGCAAGGAATGGATTTCTTTCATTCAAATCACGTGATGCTCAGAGATATCCAAAGATGTCACATCCTTCTCAGAACCAATGACTCTGTCTGTATATTCTTGGTCAGGCACAGCGTTCTGGGGATGTGGAGTTTAGGGCTGCAGTAGTTTTGGATGCGAGAGATGCGAGAGTTTTGGGAGAACCACAAAAGACAAGTAGCACATAGCTAGTAGCAAGTAGAAGGTAGTTGAGTAGAAAGTAGCATGTTGAAGTAGCATGTAGAAGTAGCACGTAGCACATAGTTTAGAAACCTGCCATTTTGGTCTTCGGCCATGCTTGATGCTTCTCGTGTGCTTTTTGAACACTCTTGGAGTTCTGTCTCTGAATAGTTATAATTGCTTTTACTTGAGGGGAGTGCATTTGCCATTATAGGCTTGGAAATTTTCCTCTGGGTTGAAGAGGATAATAACAAAGTCTCTTTAGTCACCTTCCCTTCCAGTGTCACCAGCACAGAGCTGTTACTATTACCATTTTTATGGAGACTCCTAGGCCTCTTCCCATTGTTATTTCTGCCTGTTTTGGATGGATTCTGCAAGGTGAAGTTTGAGTAGCTCCTGATCTGTGTCTTGTGTTTCTAAATAACATATTGCAAAGGCAGAATGAGCTCTCTCCCTCTGGTTTCTCAGTATGTTAGACCTTGGTTCTATATAAGCCACATTGGATAATGCTCATCTGATGTCTTGCCAAATTACACTGTAGTTCCTTGGCCCGAGGAATATCAGGAAGACCTGCTAAGCTCCATGAACACTCCATGTCAGCTGCATGGAGGCGAGCGTCCTTGGCTTTGCTGAAGAAACTGGAGCTCAGCTTAGATGCTCTTGAGGAGAAAGGCTGGAATCTTCAAGTCTTTCCAGAGACCTGTGTGCCCAGAGGGACTGACTTGGACTCAGGCAGCAGCTGGATGTTTGTGTGCATCATGGAAGGGGACTCCCAGACAGCTGAAGCATTGACATAGAGAGCCTGCCAAAACCTCCTGTTAGTTGCCTGGTGCTTTCTGGGATGAGCACACCATTAATGCATTGACTTGATTATCCAAATGAGCAGGGCCTTACCATAGAGATGGCACTCCTCCTTTTTGTGATTAGACCATGAGAAGTTTTTGTTTTGCCACATAAGGGAAGCTGAAACTAGGAGACTACTGAGAGACAGAGCTACAGTTGGCTCCTGTCTGCCCAAAGAGGCAGTGTCATCCCAATACGTTTGTGCATGCATCCTCATGTGTCTGTGTTGAATATGAGATTCCAAATGTTTGTTTCCTCACCTGCGGAATAACTGATGGATTTCCTTTCTTTTCCTTTCTAAATAAAGGTTTTTTTGGTGGTGGTGGCAGTGTTAAGTTCATATCTGGTAAGTGAATTCATCTTAAGAAATTAACATTCATACCTGATGTATATCCTAATCTAG
>VZRN01003898.1:347078-358643 GCA_013397935.1 Dasyornis broadbenti | reverse complement strand
GCACGGGCGAGTGGATCTCAGCATTTCCCGTGGGCCCCCATGGGCTGCAGGGGCACCCCCTGCTTCACCATGGGTCTCACCACGGCCTGCAGAGGCTGCAGAGCTCCGGCGCCTGGAGCTTCCCCTCCCCCTCCTTCTCCACTGACCTTGGTCTCTCCATGTTGTTTTCCCTCACATACTCTCACCCACTCTTCCTCCTCTGGCTAAGGAAAAGTGCGTGCACCCATTGTTTTGATTTCTTCTTAAATATGTTTTTCACAGAGGCGTAACCAACATCTCTAATTGGCCCAGCCTTGGCCAGCAGCATGTCCATCACCTCAGAGCTGGACATGGTGAAGGCTTTGAGAAGTTTCACCGAGGAGCCATCTTTGTGGCCCCCCCCCTAGAAAAACCTGGGCCAAGCTAAACCACGACAAGGACACACTCATTCATGTGGAGAGTTCAACAAAAGGCCAGGTACCTGTGGTGACCATGGCAGTGAAACGTTTGCTGTGCAAACTATGGAAAAGGAGCACAGAAATCTCATTTTCCCTACTGATGACCTAACCCAGCAGGAATGTGGGGAGCACAGCCTGTCACTCCTTGTCCCTGACTGCATTACAGGGTCTCAGCAGCTTCCATTCGGTCTTGGAAGAAGTCAAGTCAGTCCAAGTTTTGGTCCCTTCTCAAGCATGGCACAGCTGAAGTGAAAAAAAACTACAGCGCCACCACATAACTAAGCACAATTACAACTAAATTAATACAAATGCAGCTAGATCAGTAGCAATGCAGCTAGATCAGTAGAAAAATGTGATGTTCAAATTGATACAGAAAGGACAGATACGGGAAACACACAGGAAGAGACCAAAGGGATTACTGTAATCAGTGGCAGTGTTAAATATTTTTCAGGACTTAAAACTTTTTGTGTTTTGCTGGTTTTTTTACCCTGTCTCATTTGTTCACCATTTGTCACAACCTTAACCTTTCCCCATGCACTGACAGCCTTCCTGTCCTTGTCCAAACAGCAGCCAGAGCTCTCTAACCTTTTCCTCTGAAATCTGACAGTGCTGCAGAGCTCCTCCACACCAATTCAGACATAAACCCCAGCATTTGGTTTGCCCTGCAGAAGACATCCCTGTATTTTAATTAAAAGATCAGTCTTTAAAGGCCTGAAGAAACATTTATAACCTTCTATTCTGATTAGTTATGTAATATGGACCAGAAAAATCTCTCTAGAGAGCTCCTGCATCAAACATACAGGATCAAGAAGAGACACAGACCCTCCTCCATCCATCCTAACATTGAAAGTAATGAAAAACCCTCCTGAGCCCAAGTTAAATTGTTCTAGGTAATAAATTACCCTCACTGCTGGAAACGTAAAGCTCCATTTTAAAGAATGAGCAGGCAGGTAAATAATGAAATTGTATGAAGAGCTGGTTTTTGAAGATTGCATCCCTACACTGTGCACTGGGAGTGAAGCCTGGGTTCCTCAGCAAACACCATCACATATGTATCAAAAATAAAAAGGCAAAAAAGATAAATCTACCCCAAATCATTCACATAACCAATTTCTATAGAGCAAGTAATTTTGAATTATTAATTTATAGGAAGGAGATTGACTGTCTTCTAATTATATTCTGAAAATATGCAAACACAGGATTTGACATTTTGAAAGCTCTTTACAGACAGTAACTGATCTTCGAACTCCTCTACAAGGTAAGAATTATGGTGCCCATTTTAGACCAAGGAGATGTGCAAAGATGCCTAAATATAGATCTGCTGTAAAAGAGTTCAACTCAAGATTGCTATAAACAGATCTTCTCTCCCTGAAGTGAGCCAACACATGATAGGGAGGCAAGAATAAGAAGTCAGCACATCTTAGACCTTGTTACATCCCTGTTATATATAATAATTTCTATCTATAAACATTTTCAGAAAAAAACCAAACACTTGAAATTTCAAGCAACTGCAGTTTTCTGTGAGATGCGGGACAAGACTGGTATAGTCACATACCAGCACCAGAGACTGACAGGACTCTGAAGAAAAATCAAACACCACTGCAAAGAGCCAAATACAAGGTTTTCATGAAACTGAAATGATTTTATGGCATGGAAAAATGTCCTTTTGTTGGCACTATGCTCTCTTGACAGCCACAGTCAGTGGTTAAGTTGCCCTGAGGGGCCGGAGCCTCATTCTAACCTTGTAAAAAAAGGGCAAGAAAAGTGACAGACTCTGGTTTTGAGCAAGAGAAGGTTATTGTGACACCAGAAGCTTCGACCTCCACCTTCCATTTACTCATAGTCCACCAAAGGAGTACTGACTGGTCTGCCCACCTAGATCAAACACAGAAGGGCAGGGAATGACATTCCAGAAGTCACAGAGCTGCACACAGAGCTGCTCGAACCATAACTCACAGAGAAACAAGTTCTTCATTCAAATTACATGTCCCAAGCTCACCCCTAAGGACTGTGAGTAGAAAAGTTCCCATTTAGGGAGCCTGTAGCTGCATCTTTCAGCGTGTTTGGACATTCCAGACCCCCAGCGGATGGTCTGGATTCTTGTACCACCCCCCTGAGTAGATGGGGTTCACTAAGATGCACAGGGAGATAAAACACTGACTTCACCTCAGGACATCGGAGAACCGGTCACTGAGTCCTGTCGTGTCTCACCCACCAAGAAATTTGGATGAAATTTCCATGACCGTCCTGCACACATTCTTGAATCTACTGTCCTTTGAATTCTCCAAGTTTGCAATGAAAAGGACCAAACAGCCAAAACTAACAAACTAAAAAAAAAAAAAAACAAAAAAAAAAAACAAAACAAAACAAAAAAACCACCAAACCAAACCAAAAAAAACCCCCAAAATACTCAAACCAAAGCAAAAACCTCCAAACAGAAACCAATGCACTTCACCTTGGCCAAGCAACAGTTAGGATGATTCAGTCATATGACAGTCCTTCCCTAATCCCCAGGACTTCTGACTGTCCATTTCCAACCCCTGGTTTTGTACAAGGCTTCACTGAAATTTCCTTAACTGTTGACACTGTTTGGACATGCTGTAATAGTAAACAGAAATTACTCCAACCAACCCACCTTGCAGATAGAAATAAAAGTCTCACACTCACAAGCATCATAGCCACCAACATTTTATATGAAGGGTAAGAACTGAATTGCACTACTCTAATTGCGAGCTGAAAATTAGGTTTTCAAAACTTGGCTGAAGATTGCTGAAAGGTGTTCACATTTTATGTCAAATAAAAGTATCTTCAGGCTGTAAAATCAATAGCATTACAGACAGAATCCACATTTTATAATATTTACTGGCAAAGACCCACTTAAGCATACATTCAGTTTTCAACAATTTACCCAACGGGAACTAAAGTACATGGGTTTTTTTTCATGTTTTCACTAGTATCTCTCCAATCGTATTAACTGTGCTACACTCAACACATTAGTAACACAAATTTTGAATTTTATTCAGGTTTAAGTTTATTCAGTCTGAAGTACTTTAAGCACAGAGACAATATACCTAATATTCACCCAAATTAATTTCACGATATAGCAAAGGACATGTTGAAGTTCCCTTTTTGAGTAATTTAACAATTACTTATATTCTCTGATAACAGGATAGGAACATTTCACATCCATTAGAAAATGCTTGGATTTCTGTTCACCCTGTAGCGAATGCTCTGGTTTTGACCACACTTGTCATTCCACCACTATTAATCAAACAGCAGAGTTTGTACGAGAGGTAATTTACTTAGGGTAGAAAATACAATCCCTTTTCTTACTCACTGCACACATTTTGCTGGCCCACTGTTCACAACCAGTGGCAGAACCTCCCACTCACCCAAACACCTTCACCGAACCCCAGAGGGCCAGAGGGGAAAGGGACTTAAACCAAATACACCAGAAGGAGTTACAGAATGACAGCCACAGAATCATGGAATTGTTTAGATCAGAAAAGTCCTCAAAGTCCAACCCTTCCCCAACACTGCCAAGGCCATCACTGCTCCATGTCCCCAAGTGCCTCATCAACACAGCTGTTAAACCCCCCCAGGGTGGGGATTCTACCACTGCCCTGGGCAGCTGTGCCAGGCCTGCACAGTCTTTTCCAGGAGGAAATTTTCCTTCTTGTCCAACCTGAACTTGCCCTGGCACAGCTTGAGGCCATTCTCTTTCCTTCTGTCCCTGTTCCCTGGGAGCAGAGCCCATCCCCACTGGCTGCCCCCTCCTGTCAGGAGTTGTGCAGAGCCAGAAGGTTCCCCCTGAGCCTCCTTTTCTCCAGGCTGAGCCCCTTTTCCAGCTCCCTCATCCACTCCTGGGGCTCCAGCCCCTTCCCCAGCTCCATTGCTGAATTTGCAAACACCCATAAACTGAGGATACACTTCCATCAACTCCTTCCCCCCAGCTACGGCAATTCTGGGTGTGGAGCAAACAGGTATCATGCCTTTTTTTTTCCCACAAAATTTACAGAAGGATTTATGAAAGCTGAAGAACCTCTTTATTCATTCTAGGCATGAGTTTCCTTTCCATCAGACAAAGAAATTCTGGCACTGTGTTAGTTAATCCTGATCTCTGGAAGCCCCTTTCTGATGATAGGTTTCCAGATGTTCCACAGCTACTGTGTGACAGCAGCATTTGAGCTCCCAGCACTAGTCCCTCCCAGGCCTTGAGGTCATGATGTACTCTGTCACTGAGGACCAGGTGAGTGCAGCATGGTTTGACTCTCTCAGTTATGCGGTTCACTGGCACATTTCATACCACATACATTTCAGTAATGCTGTTTGATTGTATTTAAGGCCATTTTCTTTCACAGATTTTCCGGAAAACTTTTTGCAATGAGTCAGCCACTGCCAGTGCAGATCCACTGCAAAGCTGAGCAGAGCAAGGCAGAGCTCCGTGTCCAAGAGCCCAGGGTGCCCCTAGGCTCAGTGACTGTGCTCCTGTCACCTCACCAGTTACTCTGCTGTCCTGGGCAGAGGGGATTTGAGAATCTCAGAGCATGCACACACTGGTCAGATGTCACCTCTCTGCAAGGCAGAGGTTACAGTGACAATCAAGAGCAATCCTAAGCAGGCAGCACCATTCTGGAGAGGACAGAGTTACAGAATGGTTGAGAAAGTGGGGGCAGAGAAGCATAGGCATCACTTTCACTCTCCCAGAATCACTCTCCCAGAAGAGAGTAGATTGTATGCAGAACAATGGGATTTTCTGTTCATTTTCCACAAAGAGAATATTTTATGTTCCTCCTTCTTATGCAACCTCAAATTTTGCTTTCTATGTCAATACACATCCCCAGGAGCAAGAGCTTTCTCCAGCTAACCTGAATAAACACAGAGATTTTGGGCTCCCGGGGGATATCATCTTCGAGCAGGAAAGCCTTCCCATTGTTGCTCCTCCACAACAAATCCTGTGAAGCCCTGGCTTGAGAAGTGCAGAACAGCATCCTCATCTCCTCCTTTGTGGCAAGACAAAGGCCAAATTCACTATTTCTTGCCAGCTTGACAGTTGCAGTTCATTACGTCTTGAACTTGCCATACAAAGAAACTTGAAGTGAAGCTCTGCTTTCCACTATGTTTGTTTCACAGTGCTTTTCAAAACAAATTGCGGAAAAATCTAGAATGGCAAATGAAGGGGAGCAGCAAAACCAGCATCAGTTTGGACACAAAGAGAATTGTTTTGGGTGATGTTATTGCACCTTCTTTTACTGCTGCCAGTACCAAGTTTTAGAAGTTCTGATTTCTGCCCCTCTACTGGAGTTTTGATAAACTATATTTAAGATTCACATTTTTAATGTAATGTAATAGTAAAGCCTGAATGATCAAAGAGGTATGCACATGACAAATGTGAAAATTCAATTTGCTTCACATTTCTTTTTTCCATTTGCACATAAAAGTCTTCATTTTAACTGAAGTCCCTTTTCCTGTCAAGCAAAATATACTGCCTCTTTTTTCTTCTAATTTTAACCAAAATTGATCCTTTTTTTCTTAAATACAGAAAAATACCCCATCTTTAAGCCATCAGTTTCCATCAAAATGCCTGAGAAGCAGTTTATCACTCAGAGCTGCATCTAAATACAAACAGTTTCTGTTATTTTTTGTTCTTCACTCACTGGAATGTACTGTGGGAAGACCATGTCAGAAATTCAATTTCTCTTCTCAGAATCCTCTCATTTTTCGAAGCTTTATAGCCCACGTGAAAATTACCCCTTTCAAAGGCAGAGACACACACAGCAGTGTGTAAGAATGGAAAAAGCCATCCAGTTTTGCTGCTGATAACAAGAAAAGAAAACCATAAAGAACACAATTTTCTGCATTAGCAGGCATCCAGGGCACAATGTAAGAAATACAGTAGGAATTCAGCTACAGCTTTCAGGTCAGTTAAAAGCCTCAGTCACTTCCTTGCAGAAAACATATTTTTCTCTGCAGCAACAGATGTAATATTCCTTAAGTCATCTCTTCTTGAAGAATATGTCTAAGAAGAGGAAAAATACTACTGAAATCTTCTGCTTTGATTTACACCAGAGTTGGGCAAGGGAGGGGTGGGGGTTGGTAACTGATTAAAAACCCCACACCTTTCTATCCTAAAGGAAATTTAAATCCTTCTTCATATCAATAATTGTTTAGAAACATAAAATCAAAGCCAAAAAAAAGCACTTTGTGTTGATAGACCAGCCAATTGTGATGGACCAGCCTGTCCCACAAAGGCCTGTATGTGCCTCACAGTGACTTTGGTGCAGCTCCCGCCCGGGACAGGTGTCCTTAGCCCAGGTGTGATTCTGTGATGGGCAGGAGCACCGAGGAGCCAGGACATGCCAGAGGAGGTGAGAGGCAGCACATCTGCATTCTCTGAGCCCCCACAGCACCACAGATCAGTGACTCTTAATCCAAGCATCTCACTCAGGGTCAGCAGATATTCTGTTTTACTAAGTCATACCAAGTACTCAACTATACAGGGAAAAAAAATGTAGTGAATTAAACGACATTTTTTCCAGGTCTTTTGAAATTACTTTTTCCATGCAAAATAATTCTTACAAAATGGTGAGGTGCAGCAGGCAGGGACACCCTCCCTGGATTCCCCCCTGCTTGCCTTCGTTCTTACACTTCTATTTCTGTCACCTCCTCTCTAACTTTTGTAATGTAAAATATTAATGAACTTCTTTGTTCTATTAGTTGCCTAAAATGGGATACTATTACTATTGCAAGAGTTGTAGTAATTATGGAGATTGCCATCCTACTGCCTGACATGGTGTCAGAAAGATAACCTTGTTCCTATTTCTTAGAGAGGAAAAAGAAACCCACAGAACAATCTCTGTCAAGCCCTTAAAATTATTTTTTCCAAAGACAAAACAATGCAAAAGTGCTTTTGATAACTAAAGACGGAAGTTTCAAACTTCACAGTTTGAGAACAAATGAGGAAATATACTGTTTTGTAGAATTACAGGTTTGTATTCCCATGTTAAAAAAAATTAAGAAAAACAGTGGCATAAAAATCGCATGAATTTACGTGCCTGCTGTAAAAACACAAATGATGGAGCCAGATGCAGTAAGAGAGAAAAATGAGAAGAGGGAGAATACTGCTCAACTTAGTTCTAGCTGCAAAGTGACATTCCCATCACTATCAACATATGCAGACAAATTTCCATCAAGAAGTTTGTGGGGAGGTTCTGTGGGATCCAGCCACAGAGAACTCACCCAAAACAATGATGCTACTCTGATTTTGGCAATTTGGGAATGAAACCTTTAGTTACACATCAGT
The DNA here is from genome assembly GCA_013397935.1 of Dasyornis broadbenti. Lineage (NCBI taxonomy): Eukaryota > Metazoa > Chordata > Aves > Passeriformes > Dasyornithidae > Dasyornis > Dasyornis broadbenti. The sequence continues at coordinate 350,903 of VZRN01003898.1, read as the reverse complement.
CCCTGGCTGCTGTAGAGGAGGCAGGGGAGATGCACAGAGAACCACAGAACCATGAGGGCTGGGAAAGGCCCCCAAGATCATCAAGTCCAACCTTCAGCCCAATGTCTGGGTGCAGAGCCAGTGCCTCAAGTCTGGTGTGACCCTGGGAACAGGTGCTCTAAGCAAACAGCTCCAGTGTAACTGTAATGTGGGAGGGTCTAATTGCTCACCCTCCACCTCAAAGAACTCCAAATACAATCAAAAAGCATGAAAACCATTTTAAACTCAGTTGACAAGATTCACGGGATCTTTATTCTCCTCCCACACCTTTATTTTACAACAGAATGTTGTTGGCTCTGTGAACACAAGCTACAATTGTCTCTCAAGAACTGCTGAGTAAAACTACACATAACAGTGTTATAAAATAATCTGTGTACACACAGAATGAAGCATGCAGCCATGGCAGGTAGCCACACGTGTTGCTATCCTGTCTCAAATTAGCCATCTGCTATACTCTCTGTGGCCACAGCCACTTGCTAGTCCTTAAATGATCCAGAGAATGCGGGAAGAGCAGAGTGTTCCCAAAAATGGGCCATAAAATCATGAAAACACAACTTTTAGTGGCTGCTTTCAGTGGCTACTCCATGATTGAGATGCCAAAGTTGTTCTCTTTCTAATAACTTTTAAATGAAGGCATGTGCTATTACAAAACACAGTAGGAAAATACTTTACTTGCACTACCAGTGCTGCGAGATTATTCTTTTCGCAAGAAATATGAACCTAATTTTTTCTTGCAGTACAACTAACCAAGTTTACTTCTCAATCATTAAAAAACCTATGGTTTTCTAGTACAACAGCAGCTTGAATAGTTGAATAGATCTTGATACTAAGAGAAGTGTCACAGCTCTCTACATTTTTAAAGGCTTGCCTTTTAGATATTTCAAGTTACCAGTGAAACCCATATCTTGTAAATATTTATATCAGATAATTCCTTAAATTTCCACAAGTGCTGATCTACACCATTGCTCCAGCTAAATGACTACTATTTAAATGTGAGACACTGAAGAACAACTTCCTCACATTATTCTGAAGTACACAGCAGTGTAGTGATAATGTCATTCAGCTAAAGGAGTTATGCAGCAGAGTCCTAATAAAACCAGCTGCAGGTGATTCTGCAGCGTAACAAAGTGACAGATGTCCCAGTATAATTTGGGGCTTGTGTACAGGAAAAACACCATGTCTGCTAAGAAGCAGTATTTGGATTACTGACCTATTTACACTGCTGGATGGAGAGTTGGGATGAAGACTTTCAATGTGCTTCTGTAAAACACTCACCCAACAGCATTGGAATAATTAAGGATAGTGGGTGTTTAACTCTCAGCAATGTGTCCTCTTATTTAGCTGGCTGAATTATGAGCACCAGACTGAAACCTTATAATCACAGAAATAAATGGCAAAGCTCCACCTAAATGCTGAGGGCTCTGGGGTCTTCATGTCTAACAGTGATTGCACTGAAGTTAAAATTATGCCATTCCAGCCTGCATCACCCACTATTCACAGCAAATTTTCCTTCCTGTGCTATCTCCCAAACAAGCTACTAGACACTGAAAGTACACCACATGCTGAAGGTCCTAGCACACAAAGCAATGGTTCTTTTTGCTCAGCCCCTTCTATGGTCACAGAGTTTACAATGTCCTGTGTGCAGGTGCAAGGAGCAGAAGTTCACGTCACATGGTCACTGGCAAAAACTCAAAAGAGACAACCAAAACTCACCAGCCATTTTTCATTCAGTACAAAGAAGAGAAAACACATTATTACTATGTGTTAAAGTTTTTATCTACTACTGCTAAAAAAAAAAAGAAACCACAAAGCATAGAACAGATGAAAACAGAGATCAACAAAAGTTATCATTATGATACAGGTACCGTAAAGAATAGAAGTTTTGTATCTTCTGTCTACTATCCTAATTCTTTTCCATCCTTGAAGATTTAAGAAAATAAATACTATATGCTATATATTAGGTAGACTCATAAAATAAATCAGACTTGAAAACAAAAATTGTATCAATTTTTGAAGATTTTTATAGACACAGAAAGTATTAGGAATTTATTTTTAATATAATGTGGGAACTTGCCATAAGTCAGGAAAACAAAAATTGTTTATGGGCCACAGGCACAGTTTGTAACGCTGGTGGGGCAAAACCTTCTGTCTCTACCTTCACATCAAAGGCAGGGTGGAAAAGAGCTCATTTCAGGTGAGCAGAGCACAAAATTCTTAGAGCAGGTAATTGAAACAACAAGAAAAACAATCTGGTCCTGAGGAGGCTACTAAACTATCATACTTTCAGCCACCATGGCTCCACATTGCCCAAGTTCCTCGCTATTCACCCCAAAAAGGGTTTTGCTGCTCCTGTGCTGAGATGCACACGAGTGAGACCTGAGGTGCTGGGCTCATGGTGCTGCAGCGATGCAATGGCATTGTCACAGCGGGAGTAGGCACACAGCACCTAGGGCAGGACCTGTTTGTGACACAGCATCACCCTCACACCAGCCTCTGTTCCCATACGCAGCACAATGTGGGGCTGAGAGCTGCAGCAACACAGGAATGAGTTTTCCAGGGATGTGTGCAATTCAGACACATACTTTAAAAGAGTCATTCATAGCCATTTTCCTCCTCAGACCTTGCCAAATGCCTTTTTTTTTGAATCCCTACATACCAACTTGAGAAGTCCCCAGTGGCTGTTGCCAGCAGTTTGAGGGCTCACTCCATACTATCATAATGAAACACCTTTCAGTTTTTATTCAGCACCTCAGGGTTGTGCTGCTCGGGGCTGATCAATATCCTGCACTTTGGAGCTCAGGACAGGAACAGGACACACTGTGGTGATCACAGATGTGGACAGGCAAACATACAGGCCAGGCTGGACCCTCTAATTAGCTTAATTCATTATTCATCCCTTTCCCTGCCTTAGGCTCCTCCTGCAGTCATCCCATAGCAAGTCCTGTGCAGTCCCAAAAGCTCTTCCCTACTTCCCATAACAAGTGTCCTATTCCCATGGGCACCATCCTCAGCCTCCAGGTGACCTGGACCCCTTTTCCTGACTCCTCCTGCTAATTCTAGTTCAGGTAGCAGCCCAGTCAAAAAATCACTGGATTTTGTGTAACTAACTACCTGGGTGTTCATTCATTGCCGACATATACTTGATTACTTTTATTATAGGTGCCTTTTCCAAGTATTTCATATATTTAAGGTATACAACAAAATTTGGCAGAAGTCCAATGTGAAAATTACCTGAGCCACAAAAGAAAGATCTCAGTATTAAGTGGGAAGGCTGCTACCATGTAGTTTCCCACAGATTTTTTCAATAAAAGAAAGGCTAAATGTATCACACACATACAGAGAAAAACTGATTTTCCCTGAAAATTAATGTCCCCTTTTGTTGTGGAATTACTGTGCATGTTTAAGGCATGTTGTGGGAAAATAATTGCTTGTAAAACTGGCATATTTCCATCACAAACAATGTCTCCAATATATGTAATTCCCTGGAAAACTCTTTCCTGTGTCACTGCAGCTCTGAACCCCATGTTGTGCTGGGTGTAGGAGCAGAGGCTGGCATGGGGCTGATGCTGTGTCACAAACAGGTCCTGCCCTAGGTGCTGTGTGCCTACTCCCGCTGTGACAATGCCATTGCATCGCTGCAGCACCATGAGCCCAGCACCTCAGGTCTCACTCGTGTGCATCTCAGCACAGGAGCAGCAAAGCCCTTTTTGGGGTGAACAGCGAGGAACCTGAGTAGTGTGGAGCCGGGGTGGCTGAAAGTGTAAGACAGCACCAAAAAAAAAAATG
>VZRN01003898.1:331726-347007 GCA_013397935.1 Dasyornis broadbenti | reverse complement strand
AAAAAAAAAAAAAGAAAAAAAAAAAAATCAGTATTTACTGTGATTTCATGAAAGGCATGAAGTTTGTCTCAGTGTGTGAGAGCTGCCAGCTGCTAAAGCCCAAGGCACAATGTGAGGACAGCATCTCAGATTCCTAAGAGGGCACATCTATCCAGCCATCAGTTGCTGACACCAGGAGAGGGTGGAGATCAAACTATTGGTCTCTGCTGGTGCAGCTTACTTCAACATAATCCACACTCAATTCTTGCGGCTGCTGCAAGAACTAGGCTAGAATCCTCTCACATGAATTACGTTAACAATCATGAATGGCAAGTAATTAAGTCTGACTTACAGCTCAGGGCTGGCACTCAAAGCGCTTGTGCTATCTCTGCAGAAGTTGTCTTGTGCTCTCTGTCCCTGAACATTCCTCCAGAAGTGCTCTGGGCACCACTACAACAAACCACAGCCTTCACCCAAGCAGGGGTGTTTTGCCTGGACCTGTGCAAACACAACTGAGCTGCTCTGCTGGAATTTTTGGCCTCACTCATCTCTCAGGTCAGGACATCCAGAGGCAAACATTGTCTGCTAACAAAAAGCTGCAACGCGTGACATCACTACAGAAACACAGCAACCCGTTTCGTTTATTCAACCAAAAAGTGCTCTAAAATGAAAGCTCTCCAGCCATATGCAAGCCTCAGCATTTTAGAGGCTCTCAGATAGGCTCATACCTCCATGTCCTGGATATCAGCACTGCCCCAAGGAAACAGCAAGGGCTCACACTGAACTAAGAGTAGGCAGCAGCGTTCCCCCGTAAAAAGACAAGGGCACCTCACTGGAACAGGGAATCAGAAGGGGTGCCTCAGAGATTTACTGTGCATGGTGAAACACTGAGCAAGGTAACTGCGCCGTAATTGTCAGTGATCTCATGTTCTGCAATAATCAGAACAACTCAAACAAGGCACCAGACACCAGCTTCCAGATCTGAGCGTGGGTGTCTGACTAGAGACCCATTGTAATGCCAGTTTTCAGTACTTTTTTTGTTTCTTTTTTTAATAGATTTGATGACAGCATACACTTAAAACAAAGCTATTATTCCTGCTGGTTGTCAGCTGATTCTGGAAAACCAGAAATTCTGGCCTGCTAGTGATGTAGCTAACCTTACAGGAGATGTACAAGCATTGTTTTTAAAACACAGCCTGTGTTAGGGACATGGAAGTTACATACAAATGGAAAAAATACATGGCAACACTGAGCGTGTGATGGGTGCCAAGTACAATAAGAAAGAAATATTCCTACCACATTTGCAAGACCTTGATGATAGGAGTTATATAGCCAAACTTCACAAAATACATTTAACTAAGTACATTCAGGAAGTACATTTCAGGACTACAAGAAGGAGCTCTTCCAGGTGATGAGGGAGGGTTGAGCAGGCTTACTTTGGAAACGCAACTTAAAAATTTTCCAAAACTTCGGGATATTCTGCCATGCTCTAAAAATTAATGTATTTAATAACACTAAATCTATTATGTTTTATGTAATATTAAATAACATACAAAATACTATGTTTAAAACACTTTAATTCACCTACAGACCCCAGCATGTTCCAGCTCCAGAAACAACCTAAAGTGAATATCAGGAAATGTTTCCAAAAATTAAGCCAATGTTGCTTATCCAGTATGTAAGAAAAATCCAACATAAGTTTTTAAAACAAATATTTCAACTGCTAAGCTTAAGGACATCCTCAGAGCAGTTTTCAGTATCAACATCAACAACAAAAAATGTGCATCTCTCCATCCTTCTAAGTCCGTATTGCACATTCCGTGTTGTTGATCACAGGGACTTTTGCTGTCTACTCTGTGTTTGTTACTCTAACAGGTGCCAACACTTCCATTTAATCCAATCTGGAATGTCTGCTGTATCTTACTGTGCCTTCCTGTGTCTATGTATGGCAAGCTAAGCATGCCCAGCTCTAAGACGCCTACAGCTACACAGCTTTGGCTCCTCCACAAGCTGCTGTACAAGCAGCATCTTCTAATTTAGCTTCCCTGAGTATTTAACAGGGGGCACTGAAATGCACTAAGCCTTTCTGTGCACCCAATGGGTGCTACGGGTTTGAACACACCCAACCTGCTGAGTACATTTGCTACTACTGTGTAACTGGGAGAGGTTTGTTGCTCGGGATGCTGGGGTGTTTTTGATGATATAAACACAAACAAGTCTGCTCCCAGCCTGTCTCAGCAGCAGGGCTGAACTCAGGGGCTGCCCAGAAGACATCAAAGCAGTACAGGGGTGTCCCAGCTCTGACATAGGACCCACTGAAGTGACAGTTTACAGCACCACGTATTTCCTCTCTTACAGGGACCAGGCAGCTCCAGGAACAGCCAATGTCATCAGCATAATTAAAACCTGCAGCTACTCTTGCCTGTGAAGGAGAACTTGATTAAGGTAGGGAGAGAACAAAGATTTCCAGCACAGCCACCTGACAGAGGACAAGGAGCACACAAGGAAAACCGGAAAGGCACTGCGACTCTTTGCTGATAGGAAAGGGAATTTTAGTCTACTGACAGCTGTAGCCATAAGAATTTATTCTGTGAGACAGCTTTTGTTCAATATAAACACTGTCAACAACTAAGTCCACCCTCACTGACAAAATGAGTTTCAAGTTATCTCAGTAAATTAGTTGTTCCCCTTTAAAACCTTACTTAAAAAAAAAAAGAAGAAAAAAAAACACCCAAGAAACAATGTTATTACATACTCTATTGTGCCACATTGTAATCCCAAAGCTGAAAACAAGAGAGGGTGCCAATAATTCCAGGCTGAAAGTTTCCGTAATTTTACCTTCGTAGCCTTCTGCTTTTCTCAAATAGCTCATGGAAACTGCTGATGTTTTATGAACATTTAACACACTCCAGTTTCCCAAATAACAACTACAAATGAACATACACCAGCATTTTCACGACATGAGTAATCTACAAAAGAAGCTGCAGGTTATACACAAAATACATGCGGAACTGAATACTGTTATTGGTATAAGTATTACTCAGTAATAAGTTGATGCATTCATGATTCAGAGGGTTTTAAGAGGGTAAAGGGAGCAGCCTGATTCTGATAAGTGTTTTTAATCAAATGAGTCAATTACATTTGAATACTCTTCTCTGGAAGCTCCCAAAATTCTCTTTCAAATATGTTTTCCATTAATTATCCACACTTCCCTCAGCACTCCACCCCACTCATATCCTTCCTGACCTGGGTGATTTAAAAATAACCTTGAATCAAGAAAGAACATCAGGAAACAAAATGGAAATGGCAGCTGATAAACCCTTAATAAAAGGTACATGGTATTAAAGCAGATCAGGCTCCTGGTCCCAACTGATATATTTAGAAAAGTTTAAACTCTGAAGTCACTTAGATTCAATAATCCACTGCTGTGAAATTACAGCAGGTAAAGGACAGATACTTATTTTCTGTCTTTAATGTAAGAAATACCATTCGTGTATTTTTATAAAAGTAAATGGTGTTGGAATAAACAAACCCTCATAATGCTGGGCTGTGCTTGGGGGTGTTCCAGTCTTATATGTGATGCACATTCAGTACCAGGTAGGTATTCCCCAAATATATCCCAGCGGGTAGAGATTAAATAAAAAGCCACCTGAGTGAACAGTAGAGAAAAATAAAGGGCAAGGGGAAAATCGGAAAGAAAATGCATAAAAGAGTGACACACATTGGAGCCAATGTGAGTCCTTCCGACAGCATGTGAACATCACAAAACTGAACAACCACTTCCCCCTCTGTGCTTCCACTTCTGTAGTAATATAGCCTGAAGAAAATCCACAGTTGTTTTACATTTCCCAGGGCAGCAAAACTAAGTATTTTGAAAATATTGTTACTGCTCAGCACAAGGAGGATACAAAGGCAGAAAACCACTGAATTACAGATATATTCCAAGTAACTCAAGACAAGGAAAAAAGGCTTCAGCCTTAGTTAGAACCAGTTATATCACAATCTGTTGATCAGCACAAAAAGTTTAAGTTTATTCTTGTTGCACAATTTTTCCTGCTACAATTTAAACGTGAGCCAAACCAGAATAACTACTTCAAATTTAAATCAGATGGGAAATTATTAAAAAGAAAACAACCTCTCTCACTCCCCCAGCAAAGAAAAGAACTGAAGCAGAAAATACACGGCACATACCTGATGCACTAATGTGTGCATTAAAGAAAATAAAGCACATCACAAGCACAAAAAGACAGAAAGAGTTTTCATCTTCTTATTTTACAGTAAACTCTTCAGAATTCTGAATTTTTGTTATGGTTCTCAGTAACACATCAGCTAAGATGCCGAGCCAATAGTAAATTTCTTCCAGACAGAAGACAAGACTGATCACCGCACAGCAACTTGAAACAATGTCCTGGCATATGTATTTCTTTTCACACGTGATTCTACTTCCTGACAACAAGCAGAGAGGAAAATTTAAGAAAGCAGAGTGGGAAGCCTTGCTGGTTTTCCTTACAAAAAAAAAATTCCTACTATTTGTGCCAACAGTCACATCTTAGAACTCAATGTCCTGGGTGAAGGTTCAACATCATCTTTTACTTGTCCTCGGGGCCTGGTTGTTCAGAGTTTCAATCCATATCCCTGTTGAAGGCTATCAGTCTGGTCAAGCATGATTTCCCCCTGGTAGATCCCCACAGACCACTCCAAATAACCCTCTCACCCTGATGTGTGTGGAAATGCTTTCCAGGAGGGTTTTCTTCATCGCCTTCCCTGGGACTACAGCGAGACTGATGGTCCTGTACTGCCCTGGACCTCCCTTGTTGCAATCCCTGAAGATTTGAGGGATATTTGCTCTCTTCCAGTCCTCAGGAACTTCTCCCATTCACTATGACTATGGCTTTCAAGATTCACTCAAGCAAAAAGTCTGGATGCCACTGGACTGCATTAAGAAATCATTAAAGAACATGGATGGATTCAAAGTCAAACAGGTTTGTTTTCCTGAGTCACCCAAGAATTTAGAAAATTCAGAATTTTTTACATTATACCATAGTAATTTATGAAAAAAATTATCTGTTTTTACTGCATATAACTGTCAAATGTTGACATTATTGTAAGGTGGGAAAGTATAAATATCAAAACATATTAGGAAAGATGAAAAAACATAATTAAAAAATTTATGCTGCCTTACACTGCTCAGAATAAGAGGACTTCATTGCTTACATTTCTCCACCTATCCTGTAAATGACAGCAGAAAGTCAGGATCTCTCAGCCAGGACAGAAAGAGATGTTCACACCAAGAAATAAAATGTGGTTGCGCTGGAAGCTGCTGAAGCAGCTTCACAAGCAGTACACAGTGAGTTGGAGAATCCATGAGAAAGGACACAAATAAAGAACTAAGTTCTACACAGGTTCTTGGTTCTGTTCCTGCTCAAACTTGGAGCCATTTTCTGTCCTGGTCTCCATGAGAGGAGCACAGGGACTGACCAAGCTCATCCAGAGCTCCCAGAACTGCACAAGAGGCAGCCTGGAAGCACCACATTACCATTCACAGAGCAGAAACCAGGCCAGGAAGATTAATCAAAAGCAGTTTGAAATTTACGTGAGGTAAAACCGATGCTGAAGGTAAAGGGTCAAAGAAGCGGACACCAGAAAGAAGAAGCAAATTTGTGAACAAACATATTACCTGGCAGTGAATTTTAATTATTAAAAAAAACATAAATTCACCCTTCTAATGCACGTAATATTAAGAGGACCTGTTTCAATTATGAATAACTTATTCACAAAAGAAATATGAGAAATAAAAACTCTTTCCAATTTCAGCCAAGTGCATCAAAACCCAACTGCCTGAAATGATGCTGTACAACTGAGATCAACAGGACCAGAGAGAACATTTTGCCTAGAAGGACAACCCTGCAAGGTGCACTCAACAGATGCCACTGGCAGAGGGCAATTAAGCCATGAATTAGAAGAGGAACAGCCCAGACACAGCACTGGGGATCTGGCACTGCTCAGGTCTTGCCATGTGCTTTTCCCATGTGCAGAACTTGCACATGACACCTCATGCCTAACGTGGGAACCAGTCCTGTGTCACCTGTGCAGCCACAGATGAACACCCTAAAAGGCTGCAAGGATAAACAAACATCCCCATGCAGATAGTATCACCCATATGCCAGCATATGGGATGGAATTCTGCATATTAGGCCGTTTTACATCTGCAGAAGTTACAGCAGACAGGAAACTCATTCATCAAGGAGGCCACGGGGTGAGAGGCTCAGGAGACAAGTAATTTGGGACACAGATAACCCAAGCAACCACCCTTCTACTCTGTATCATCCAGGTTATGAGCACACATAACAGATACATTCAAACATCCTCCAAAAAGTAAAAGTAAAAAGATAAATCAAAGACATATTTGCAAAAAGTCAGTGATCTTTAGGAAAACCTGCTTGAAATCAGTGGTCAGAAGATACTTTATAATTTCTCCCTCCTTTCTATGGGAGGTAAATATATTTATTTGTCTCACACAGAACCACCTGGCATCACTCTCAATTTGTCAGGTGTCTCTGAGTGCCTTGCTCCTTCACTGGCCCACAGCCACCATCGGCTGCTGGGCCTCAGGGATGCAGAGCAGGATCCAGGGAAGATCCTCTCTCTCTAAATCATTTCAGCATCACCTCAGTCATGCAGACACGACCTCTGGCAGGTCTGTAGCCACTCTGGCACTGCTGGTGGCAGAGCTCTCTCACATCGCTGCGCATTCAGGGCTGGGAGTGCTGGACACCATCGAGCCAGGGCTGCCCTCGGGCCAACAGTAATGCTCTTACAAAACTCCCATCTGCAGCACACAGCAAAGATATCAGGAAAAGCCCTCACTTAGGGCTGCAAGCTTACACCAATCACAACAAGAAATCTGCACCAAGAAAAACTGTCTCTGTCTGGTTGTTTCCACAACTTAAGTTCTGGGTCGAAAAGGTTCACTTCTTCCAAGCTTTTGTATGGCAGTGTCATGTTGGTTTTTATTTTGGATTTTTTGGCAGGTCCTTTTTTTGGTTTTGTTTTGCAGTTCTGTTTTTTAGGTTTTGGCATTAGGTTGCAAAGACAAGGTACAGAGAGGTGAGGAAAAACATTGTGTTTGAGGCTGCCTGGTGAAGTGTGAGTTCAGTCCTACCTGTGCAAACACGATGACTGCAGCCCTTATTTAGAGCATTCTTCTCCCAGGAGATCCTGGTTCAGTCACCACATATAAGTGAAACATGATCTGATTCTTGGATGCACATCTCCCTGCACACTGATCAGCAGAGTTCAGAAACTTCTTACATCATATCCTGTGACATCTCCCATTGCATCATTCAGATGCTTCCCTCTAATTAACACATTTATTTTCACAACAGCCAGCAAAGTAAGAAGGAATTACTGCAAAAATGGTCAGCACAAACCCCACCAGTTCTGATGCAACTCAATCTGGATGCCTGATGAGAAAAATCATTAACCTTTGGTGTTTAAGTGTCACTTATATATTTTAATCACTACATTCACAGGGACTGGTTCTGCCTGTCAACATGCCTATCTCCTGAGCCAAGCTGGGTCCCCAAAACAAGGACTGATTAACTACCGTATTAATCACAATCACAATTCTTGTCTGAATACTTGACAAGAAAGGAGGCCTTGGTATTTCTCTCAGCCATCCCATACTTGTTGGGCCAAGAAAGCCACAACTGCAAGACCTCAATGACACAAAACCAACATAAAAATCTGGCAAATTGCACATGCAGGGCTCAGCACCATCCCAGGAGTCCTCACTTGCCTGATGGTCCTCATCAAGTTCTTGGAGTAGCAAACAATACTTCAGATATCAAATGCAACAGGTTATCATCTCCTGCATTTGGTATCACCCCGGTGCTCTTCCCTTCACCTGCACACACAAGTACCTGCATGACTAGTGATGATATTGCACAGGTATGATGATATTGGTGGATCCCCTCTGTCACTTCTCCCATCATTCTCTCATGAGAGCTTTGCAGTTGGCCCACATATTTTTAATTCTCCCCAACAGATTTATTAGGAAGAAGCATTTTTAAAAGTTCACTAAAATTGTTCTGTAAGTGCCAAATTGAAGAGAACATGACTAGTGCTAAAAAAGGTTGCAATTTTCTTGTCATGTCTGATCCTCCATGAATGTATAGGGTTAAAAATAAATTCTGATTCCATTCTGGAGGACATCAGAGACACCCTGTCAAAGGTGTTGATCCCCACAATTCCAGAGAATGTAAAATCTTCAGCATTTGCTGAAACAGGAGAAACAACTTGTGTAAGCCAGAGGAAATGAAGAGAAATCAGAATGAAAAAGAACCAGTGATTATTTGCAGCCATCCTAAATCTCCAATAGGTGAGGACTCAGCATACTCCTAAAACATCAAAGAGAAAACAGCAATAGCATGGTGTGTTTTAGGATCCAACATGGGAAATGTCAGAAGAGATGCAAACATCCAGTTTAGGATGGGGTAACCAATTCTCCAGACTGCACTGTCTGCCACAGGATCCAGCTTGGGTGAGGCTCAGCAGCACCCTGTCCTACATTCCACTGCTGCACAGGTACAGACATCTACAGAGTTTATCATTTACTCACAGAAAGCTAAATACAGGCACAGCATTTTAAAACTGCAACATAATGAACTAAATAGAATGAATTAACACAATTCAATGAGCTTGCTGAGTTCAAAAGATTGCAAAGGGCACACTGTGGTGCAATGGAAATCTTGCAGTAATTCAAGAACTTGAATCACACTAGTTCAAGCCTACAGAATAATTACTTAGATAATTTCTGTTACTCAGCCATTATATCACAGTCAAAAATCTCAAAAGACAAAAAATGGACAAAAGTCACAGTTCCACTGCACCATAAGAAAAAAGAAGAGACTATAATTCCAGATTTTTTTTAATAGTTACAGCATTTACCTCTTAAAACACAATTTTTTTTTTTTAAGACGTAGTGGAGTTGACCAGATCTGCCACAAAAAAAACAAAAAAAAAACAAAAAAAACCACAACAACAAAACAAAAGCTTCCAGAAGTAAAATTTAAAATTATAATATAGCTCAGTTCAGAACTGGCAGTTTATAAACACTTCCTTAAAAAAACTCAGTTGGTTCTGAGCTCATGGAAAACACCAATGGCTGGATTGACTTGGGGAAGCCTCTGCTTCTATAAATACTGATTCTGTAACTCAAACAGAAAACCTTATGGGAATGGTAAGTCAAAAAAAAAAAAAAAGGAACATTGGAAGCTCAATTGCAAGCATATGTTCCTACACATTTAGTGCAGAGGCACAGTGTTAAAAAACCGCATCCCTCAATCAGTCCTTGGCATCAGTCATGCTGGTACACAGAAAGAACTGGAAAGAGGTACTCCCTGAAATCTCCTGTTCCTGCAGGGACAGGAACAGGCAGCATGTTCCTGAGCTGTTGACCCAGCACTAAGCCACATCCAGCTGGTTACCAGTCTGCTAAAAAAACTACGAAAAAAAATCAATTCTAAAAGTTAACTCAAGGCAAATTAAGATAAATGAAGTACAATTATTCAGTGGATTAGGGACTAAGTTGCTATTTTTGTGCTCAGAATTTGCTTTCTACAGATCTCCTCTCACATTTGAGGAACTAAACAGATTAAGCCAAATTGATGCAACTCCGTCAACAAAGGAGACAAAATGAAATGAGTAGTAGTACTGAGTATAAGACAGGTGGAAGGACTAAATTCATGCTGAACTGTTACAGTGCTTTATTTGAAATATAATTTCAGTGCTCACATCAGCAACACGAGCTGCACTGCAGTAGGGAGGTTCTGGTCACTTTGCACATCCCTGGCATGAGGTGTAAGGCTGGGACTGTGGGACACATTATTCTTACATGGTAAGTGACTGTGTGACATTTTTTGTCTTTACGCTCTGGGATTCTGTATCTCCAAGTAAGGTCTAACCTGTGCTTCCACTCACTCAGTTGCTGACATTTCACCTGTTAGCTAAAAGGATTTCCTAGCAACTCCACAAATAAGCCTTTGCCAAATGTCATTTGCCTTGGGATCTAATTATCATCCAATAACTTAATTACAGATTATGCACTTCTGCTAGAGCATGCTATAATATTTCAGGATCTTACAACACCTTGCAGGGGAATGTTGAGAATTTCACCCCATGGTGTGTCTTCAATAAAACTGTGTCTCACCAAAATCTTATTACCCTCAGTTCCAATGTCCTTTTAATTACTCTCTAGGACACCCAGGTGGAGTGTCTTGTTGCCTTCTGCCTCCAAGGATGACCAACAGTCAAAACCAGAAAGCAATGGTTCAGGCTCAGGCTCCTGACCAAAGTCACTTGATATGGATTAAGGTTGCCAAAGGTTTAATATTAAGGTATTAAATGTCATCAGTATTCTCCAAGCCATTTCTGCGTGAATTTAACTCACCTTTCAGGAGGTTAGTTCCTTCAGGAGGAAGGCATGTCAAAAATAAACTACACCTACCTGGAACTCAATTATCAGCTGTGTAGGTTCCCCACACTTGCACAGTTACAAACAGCCCATTTGGCAACAGGACAGAAGAAACATATGTTTTCAGGAGTTAGGAGGAAATACCTAAATTTTGGCAAAACAGTAATATATATGGCTGTGAGATTTTCTTATTCTTCTCTTCATTCACAAAATGTGCTTACTACTAAGCAAACAACAAACATTTATCAAAGAGCAAAGTTCAGCCCCTGGATAGATCACAGGGGGCTTTTTGCTTGTTTGTTGTTTTGGGGGTTTTTTAGTTCATTTTTTTGGATTTGGGGTTTTTTAATTTTTGTATTTATTTCCCACCTGTCGGCTTAGGTCAGAGAGCACAATGTAAATTCACTTTCCAGTTCTTCACAAAGAGAAAGAGGCAACCCCTTGGCTGCAGCTTGCCTGAAGCATAGTGACAGGGACTCGTTTTCTGTTACCCATTATATATAAACCAGAACAGTTTGAACATATTTGGTGAATGTGCCCACAAACTGTGTTGCCCTGTGACAGCAACTGAGGGACAGCAGTGGGAGAGGAATAACCTGGGAAAGTGAAGAAGAGCAGGTCACCCCAAAGCTATCTTCACATGAGAACCATTTAGAGACTCTGCCATGAGAAGATCTTACAAAAACATTAACCCCAAGAGCACTAACAGCAATCTTTTGTAATTAACTCCTGTTGAAGATAGTCCAGTTAAAAAAAAAAAAGTCTGGAGAAAACAAAAACACTTTTTTTTTGGTCAGACACTGAGAAGCAAAACTCATCTGTTATTTTTCAATTGATACTGAAAACTTCTAAAACATTGTGATCTCTGATGTGCCTTTCACTGGGACAACACAGGGAGTTACCGGCCAGTAAGATTTATGGACAGAACTCATCCTGAAGGTGCCAAAGAACTCCCACCACTTCTCAGCCATCTACAACATTAACCAGGCATAGGACGCTGAGCAAGGCATGGGGGGGTTGCCCAAAAAAAAGTGATTAACTTTAAATTAATTATACCTTCATTTTAAAATGCCCTTTAAATGCTGTTGCTAGGTTATACACACATTAAAGTAGCTGAGAGATACAGCAAAAGCTGTTGTTGGCATGTGTCAAGGAACGTGTGTAAAGCAGAGAGGTTCCAAACACCTCAAAATCACCGTGTCCTCTACAAAATCAGAGCTACAGTAGGCAGAAAAAATTAAAATTATTGGATTCTGTTAATCTGTGGGCACACAGACTTAATACTGCACTTAATTTTACTAAGTGGGAGGAAGATTATTGCAGGCAAGATACAAAGAATATCTCTGCTCCAATCATGTAACATTAATAACCTTAAATACTCTAAGACAGTTATTAATAACAGTATCAGAACATTACCATATATTCAATGCATAGTTATGAAAGAAACTAAACATACAGGCCTCCTCCCAATGAAGACAATAATAATAATGATAATATTTACATTCCTCTATTCACTTGTTTCCAATAGTATCAAAACAAAGTATCTGTGAACTTGCTGGATAACAAGTGCCAGCCTCCTGTTAAGTACGGCAGAAAGCATGATTTGGGACATTTTGCTTTACCTTTGAAAGATACTAACCCCTCACTGAGACACAGACATCCTCTTTCCAGAGTTTTTGAAAGAAAAGCTGAAACTCATTCTCATCAAGTTTCTCAGTACCACATCAAAGGACTTGTTGGGTGCTGCACTTGTTTACAACCCACAATTCCCAAGGGAAGAAGCAATTTAACAGCTATCAGAAGCTTTCTGCATGTAGTATTTCCAAGTCCTAATTTGCGCCTTTGAAACTCCACTTCTTCCACATGTTATGCTTTCAATAAATCTATGTCTTCTTTTTTTGTCTGAAATGTGAAATCAGAGTGTACAGCAACACCTGTTTAGCGTTTACGAAAACTCTTCTAAAATCTGAGGAAGATCAAAACACTTTTCTTTGAAAACAACAATTCCCTCTACAGATCATTTAGTATACACAGCATTCTCAACTTCATCAGACATTTCCAGAATATCAACTGATTCACTCTTTATGCAGTCATTATTGACAGGTTCTGTACTTTTAACAGATTTTTCTTTGAAGAAAATATCCTTCTGAAGGAAAAAAATACTAATACATTAATGGAAAAGACAAAATAAGCAATTTTGCCATTGTAATTGTTTTTCAAGCTCTTAATACTGCAATATTAGAGTAAATCGTATGAAGACATTTGGCATCTTGCACAAAATGATGGTTCCTGTCATACTTTAATGTCGCTTCATGATGGGATGCTGGAAGGGCCTAGCAGCACCAGCAGTGGTGAAATGTGTCATTATCCAGCACTTGGGATTGCTGGGAGAGGGACACCCACACCTGAACACATCTGCTGACCAAAATTCCGTGTCCTGTGTAGGACAGCACAGCTCAATACTCCTTCCACTGAGCTCTGATAACTTATAGTTTTACCTGGCACATGACTTGACAATCAATCCCCAAACAACTGGAAATGAACATGCAAGGATCTGCAAGTTAGGAAAACAAAATCTATTTGTCCTACAAGCATTGCCCATAATCTTTATTACATAACTTGGAGAAAATGCATTGCTTTTTCAAATATCCACTCACAGTATACTGATGAAGCCCTCTCATGTGACAAATTCTTCTTTCTCTCCCTCATTTGTATAATTTTACAGCACACATCACAAATGTCTAAGTTACTCAGGTAAATAAAACCCAGACTAAAGGAGATAATAACTTTTTTCTTCTCTCCCTTTTTTGGAGAAGAGAGATCAAATTCTTCAAAACCTGCCATAGAGCTTCTCTTTTTTTTTTCATCCTATTAATACATTTGTGTGGTGAAATCAAAGCAAATTACATCTATGCAGTATTTTTGTAGTGTCAGGAGTTAGCATGTACAACACAGAGTTTTCATTATCATCTGATTGAAGTTTGCCGGCCTCTGTTAATAAACTGAAAGTTCATGGTTTATTACTTTACACCTTTAAAAATATGAGTACATTTTCCAAATGAAAAAGACTGTTTAATTTTCAAATCTTTCTCTTTTTTCTTGTGATGTATCAGTTTTAATCACTGAGGGAATTTCCTGTATACCTTGGTAAAAGTTTGTGTCTGCATGTATATAAAAACAAGGGTGCATGCATTTTAATGAGCAAACATCTGTAAAAGCTACTAACACTGAAAAGCTTTGAATAAAGCTTTGGATCAAGCAAAAAGTGAACAGAAAAACATATTTTCAGATAATCTGCCTTGAAAATTCAACCTAGTATCCCATGAAAAAAAAATTAAGCATTCTTCTGCCTCTTTAATAGCAGTCTGCTATTCTTGAAAACACCAACATAACTGATATTTGAAGCAATAAAAGCGCAGCTTCCTGCCCTGTAATTATTACTAGATGTAATTATGGCCAACTCATTCATCACTATAAAAACACAACTTAAGTCTCCCAGAAAATAGATACAGAAAGGATTTGTTTTCACGCAGTTCTCTCAGGCAAGCTGTAGTTTAACAACATCACTGATAAACAAGTGTAGTAAGCCAATGTAAAGCAGACAGGGCAACATCTACGTTTAATTTCATTTGGGGATCCTCCAGCACTATACTTATAATGCTACAAAAACATGCCTCAAAGCAACAAGCAAGAATTGAAGAATGAATACGGCATAGCTACAACCCATCCCAGCTCCCCAAAGTTCACTCACTTAACAATGTAACATCCGGAGGCTGCCTAAGCACACCAGGATTATTTCTAGGTGGGAAAAAAAATGCAAATATAAGACAAGGTTCTGAACTCTGCTTGCAAAGTTACTACTCCAGAAAAGCTCAGACATGTGCTGGGTTTCAGAAAGTGGCTTTAGTCTGTGTCACTTTCTCACAACCACAAGGGAAAACCTGCAGCCAGCTCAAAATATCACTCCCTACAGCCATCCAGACTTCCCCAAACCAGTCAGACACCTTCTTGGCTTCTCCCAGTCAGGGGGAAAGGCACCAGAGCACGCCAGGACCAGATTCAAATACATTTCAAACAGGCAGAAAGGAAGATCAAGAATTCAGATGAGGCAACAGGAGGTGTGTGGTTAGGATACCAATCTCTCTTCACACTGAACAACTACAGCGTCCTTTTCTTCCCGGTTATGTAATACATGAGAGTATTTAACCACTCAGTGGTTTGACACATGCATGTCAACCAGATAAGCTTTGGGGAGGATCAGCTGGGCCGCCGACAGGCGTGGGGGCGGGCAGGAATTTGGCAGTTCACGGGCTATGAATGGTCACCCCTCTGGGGACGGAACCCCACCAAAGCTTTCAGCATTTCTCGCCCCGTGGCAGCCAGGCAAGACCTGGCTCGGGCGTTGTGCCACTATTTCTGTCTTGAGCAGGATCGGCCTCACAACACCTGCCTGGCAAGGAACCTTCCCACTCCTGCGGGATATGACAGGCTGCAAATCAGGGCACGGGCTCACCCCGGCCGCGCAGCCACCCGCCCAGCTGTCACACATGTCCCCAAGGGAGAACTGAGAGACTGTTTTTCCCCCAGAGCCATCGCGGGGAGAGGCAGCCGCACAGGAAAGGGCTCAGTGACTCCTTGCAGTGTCCCTGTGCTGCTTCAGGACTTCGGCCCCTCACCCCCTCTATGTGCTGAGTTTGCCGAGAAATGTGTAGCTGCACGGTAGAAGTGTTGGCATCAAGATGACTAAACACCTGGTTTAGAGATGCTACTTTTGAGGAACCTCACTGAAATTCGGCGTGCTGTCACGGGGTGGGGGGGGGGGGGAAGA
>VZRN01003898.1:301643-331695 GCA_013397935.1 Dasyornis broadbenti | reverse complement strand
AAGAAAGGAGTCGGGGAGGAACGAAGAGTCATTAGCGAGGATACAAAAACCACCGGCTTCGCCACTGTGTGAGCGGCTGCTGCGCTCGCCCGCGCCCCGGGAGCTGCACGAACTCCGGCGGGGCCAGACCCGGGGGCGGCACCGCGGGGGGATGCAGGCAGCGGCCCGAGCGCCCGGCTGTCCCTCCCCGTCTCCCCTCCACCCCCGGGGCTCGGGGCGGCCGCCGGGGCGGTCCCTGCTTGTCCAGCGCGGCATCCTTGGCGCTGCCCGCGGTGCATCCCTTGGGAGCGGGCACCCGCTCGCAGTTGCAGCCCTCCAGCATGTACATGCCGGCGGGCCGGGCGCTCTGCTCGCCCTCGAAGTAAAAGAGCACGTTTTGGTAGAGGGCGAACCACTTCTCGTGCCAGCGGTTGGTTTCCGCCGTCTTCTTGCTGAGGTAGCCGCGTTTGGTACCCTCCTTGCGGGCCAACAGCGCCAGGTACAGGGCGTGCCCCTCGTTGTACCGCACGCTCTTCTGCATCGTGCCCGGAGCCCTCGGCCGCGGCGCAACCTCGCCGGGCGCTCACGGAGCAATTCATGGGCTCCGGCACGCACCGACGNCCAGGCACCGGTGGCGGCGGCGAGCGGCCCCCCGGGCGCTGACGTGGGGGGATCAGCCATAAATCCGCTTTGGAGAGCGATTTAAAGAGCAAAGTCGCCGCCGCCGCAGCGCCTGGGTCCCTGCCCCCCTCCACCCTTCCCCCCATAGCTCCATCCCTGCATCCCTGCGCTCCTCCATCCCTCCGGAGGTGGATGGAGGCGGAGAGCGGGTGCCGAGAGGGGTCGGGAGAGGAAACCCGCGGGCAGCGCAGCGCTCGGCCGGCCGGGCTGGGAGCCGCGGGGTGATTTGTGGCTGCCCCGTGGTTTCTTGATAGTTTCCGCCTTTTCCATTCTTCGAGCGAAAATCTTAGAAAGCGACAGGGCCGTGCGAGCGCGGCCACCGGAGCCGGTAACTTCTCTTTTCAGCTGTGGCGAAAGAATTAAAGCGAAAGGCAGCAGAGAAACCCAAGTGAAATAGCAGAAACCCGTCGCTTTCAAACCTATATTGACTGTGATAAAAGCCCGGGGGAGCGTCTCAGGTCTCACCCCGGGGAACCTCAACCCCGCGCGTCCTTGGGCACCGCGCTGTGCCGGACCCCGCGCCGGCTCGGGCTGCAGCGGGGCTCAGCCGTGTGCCAGGGCTCGCCTGCAGCACATGGGACCATTTATAGACACCCAACTGGTGGCTGCGGCACGAGGCACCGCGGGCGGGGACCTCTAGAAGAGAGGGCGGCTCTCACATGCCGAAAAGAAAATCTCCCGGGAGTTAGGCGGGTGTATTTTCACACCGGGGTAGTGGGAATGGCAGCAGGTGCGGTCTGGCTCCTGCACTCAGCACAATGGTACCTGCACACCTTAATTATAGTAAATAAACTTTGGCCAGGGAGCTGGCATCAAGAATTGTTTTATATAAAACATAGCAATATGGAAATTTCTACCAACTAGAGCACACTGCACCTTTAATTTAGCAACTTAAGCTTCCTCTTCAGGTTCTTTCAGGAAAAGCCTTTTGGAACTCTTTCATTTGAAAACGTATTTTGCATGTGTCGCTTTCACTCTCTTTTGCTTTACTTATGAGTAAAAAAGAAAAAAAGAGGAACGAAAATGTGGAAGTCCCAATATTCTGCATTGCTGTATGATGCACAGAATGAGTTTGAAAATACTCCCTGTGTGATCTGTGTCAGCATTTGTGGGTTTGAGTATTATTTGCAGGAACTCCAGACCCATGCGGAGTTGCAAGGCTCTCATCTTGTGAATAGATTATTTTGTACTTGAAAAAAACAAACAGATACACAAATCCTGCTGGAACTGGCTTAGTTTGCCTTGTGTCTTCACTTAGTGAAATTTGAGCGTAGCACATCATGCCCAGGGAAGGCCAGGCTCTGGACAGGGCTTGGCCACCAGCTGAGTGGCTGGAATGTGTGAAAGAACTTGTGTTCATCCATCCAGGGCCCTGGGGCCATACCTGCCTCGGCTGATGCCTCCCTGCCTGGGTTCCTCTCAGCCTGTGCTGTCCCAGTCAGCGCATCAATTCCGTGGGTAAAATTCCATGGAATATCATGTCGCTTGATGGAAGCAAATGGCAAGGCTGCCAAACCAGGGAGAGAAGCAAACTGCCACCCAAAAGAGCGTTCAGACATTTGACACTCAGTGAATAGCTGGAGCTTTCCAAAACAAGCACGTTGTACATCACAGTGAAATCCTATAGCAAGAACCCATCTTTGCCAAGATAAAGTTGCAGGCTTTTGTCCCAACTTACGTAATTTGTACTTTAATAAGGCTTTTGCATAAATCACAAATGATCACACATCATCTATTCCACTAGATCACCTGAGACACACAGAAAAAATAAATTACAGGAGTTAAATTTTATCTATAAAGAAAGAAAGAGAGGGTTTTCTTTGACTACATAATTTTCTCCTAGACATGCAGGCATTTTTCCTAAGCTGAAAATGTTGAATATGTCATTGCACAGCAATCTATAGGACCTAACTTTAACATTCCTGTTCACTACAGTGATTGCTGTTTGTGTAACCATCAGTTTGTCCTTTATTGTTCAAGTATAATTTAGTTCTCTCAATGGTATTTTCTTGATCATTCTTATATAAGGACAACCTCCTTTTTATTGCTTTAAATATCTACTACATACATATGAATATATATACTACCTACGACTAAATGCATCTATGTATCTATGTGTGATTATTTTTTTAAAAATCTTCATTATCAACATTAAAGAAGGAATTGTTTGTGCTTTTTAAAAAAGGAATTCTAGGCCAAATTCATGTGTATGAACACTATTGAGTTTTATCTGCAAACAGATGTAAAGGAATCTATGGATGTAATTTATTCCATGGGGCTCTGAGGAAAAGAACATACAGATAAGCACACTGTTTTACTTTATTTTATACCCTAATCTTCATTTTATTGTACTTTAATTCCAGAGGATTCATTTATAAAAACACGTTCCCAAGTGTTGCCATAATAGGCCCCAAGGGCCTCACTGTAGAACTATGGTGGAAAGTTGTGGTCCTGTATCAGCAAAGATAATTTGACCCAATTAGCCTGCATTTAACCTGAAATTTCCTTTGGGAACTAGTCCCATTGCAAGGTGGTCAAAGGTGTCATAAGTAGGGGAATACGTAGTGCTGTGTTCCAAAGCAGTGGAACTGTTGAATCTGAAACCCAGAAGTGACGCTGGGAGTTTGGGAGACAGGTTGGCAAGTTGCAACTCCTGTGGCTGACAGGAAAACCTATTTTAGAAATCATGTAAAAAGTAGGCCTCTATTCTGAAAAATACTTTAGAAAAAATACTATTAATGTAATGGTAATACAAATTGATTAAAGTAATGGAAGAAAATTTGCTACGC
Source organism: Dasyornis broadbenti (assembly GCA_013397935.1). Classification (NCBI taxonomy): domain Eukaryota; kingdom Metazoa; phylum Chordata; class Aves; order Passeriformes; family Dasyornithidae; genus Dasyornis; species Dasyornis broadbenti. The sequence goes on along the minus strand of VZRN01003898.1, from coordinate 328,246 downwards.
TAGCATTTTTATGTCTGGGTTTATATACATGTGCCTTATGTTTTTATATGTACTTGTGCTATGTTTTTACATGTTTATTTGTCACTAAATCATTATGTGCATTTTCATATCAAGATAATGTATCAAATAGAAAACCATTTAGGAAAGCCTTTTGAAGAACTGCAACAATAACTTACGGGGAAAAAACCCAGTTTCACTAGGAGTGTACCAAATGTCTCCTCTTAGAGATTGCTTGAAAAGCAGAACTGAACCAGTGTCTTCTCTGTAATTTCATGCACGGACTTTTGCTGATCTTAAACTTCAAAAACTAATTGTTTACTCTTCGAGGCACACAGTATAACTTGGCTACTTGAAAAGTATTTGTACTATTCAGCTAAGATATAGTTATCTGATAAAGCTGGGACATTTTGAAATACATACTATATATAACAGCTATAGTAAGTCCTGATTATCTTGCAAATAACTTTGAGTTTAATACAGCTGATGATGTCATTTGAGATTTATTATCCTTATTTTATGGAGACATTTCTGGGGAGAATTTTCTTGTTTGACCATTTTTAAGTCATTGTGTATGCCACAATGGTAATTAATTCCTCATGGATTTACTTGAGGATGCACACAATCCTCAGTGGCGTGAGAGAGGTGGTGACACAGGCGTCCATGAGATTCCCTCCTTCAGGAATCTCAGGCCAAAACTCAGTGGTAGATCCAGCAGAAGGCAGACAACTGCAGGTCATTTACCTGTTATGCAGGTGAGGCTATCATCCTCATCATCATCATCACCATCATTTTTTATGATCATGCCTTAACCTCCTAGTGCAAAATGCTGCAAAAACACAGGAAAACCATCCAAGCCAGGAGCTACTTATTCTAGGCATAAGATCAGATCCCTAGAGCCAAGAAAGAAATACAGGAACTACGTGCTGCCCTTCGTGACAGGCAGCATCCCCAGGACACAGCTGGCATATTTGCTGGTGGTATTTTGGGAAAAGAATAACTAAATAAGATTATAGAGAAACTTTTGAAAGAAACAGTTTGGTGTGTCTGCAGAGGTCATTGGTGAGTTCTTGCCTGTGGTCAAAGACAGCATGAGAAAATACAAAGGACTATTGAAAAGAAATGAGGAAAGAAAATGCATGGCAGAAGATGTCTCACAGTCAGGCTGGAGAAAATCAAAAGCAGAAGGAAAAACAAAAAGAGAAAAGCTGGAATCAAGGGACTCAATTAAATTGAAGAAATACCACTAGTTAGGCAGGAGGCAGAGGCAAGTGGGCTGAGGAAGAATTCAGCCTGGCTGGCAGAGTGATGGTAATGAGAGCATGGCGGGTAAAGAGCAGAGGAAAACGGTGTGAGGAAGCAAGGGCTGGGAGTGGCTGGTGGCTGGAGGAAACAGCACCAGGGCAGAGTGGGGAGGAACTGGGGCAAGGTGGGCAGGGAGTCATGGAGAAGGTAAAGTTGGGAGCCAGGGCATGAGAGTCCTGTGTGCTTAGTATGGCTGGACCAGCTGATGGAAAAGAGCTGGAAAACACCCCCTGAGATGCTGGAGGTGAGAACAGGACTCTGGAACACGAAGAGGAGAGGCCAATATATGGGCAGATTGAGGAGTTTGATGGGCAATAAATGGGAGAGAGAAAGGAAGGTCGTGCAGGGTCAGTCCCACACAGTATATGGAATGAAAGGATTAGATCAAGGGTGATGCTGGGAAAGAAAGTGGCATTTCAAATGTGGAAATGCTGATAGTCCAAATCAGTACTAAAATCACATGGGGAAGAAAAGACAGCAGCTTTTCTCCTTAAGCTCTGTTTTCAACTGGTTCCTTTTCAGCAAAGGTTTGCCAGCTGGGATTAAGATGGAAGAACCAGGATTCAGCTTGTTGACCAGACATGTTAATTAAAAGCTCCAGAACTGTTTTGTTCCATACAGATGCAACAAGCATTAGCTAAGCACTAAATGCAAAATGTAGTGACAACAAGGCTTTAAAACTTTCTTCACGTGGCTAAGTTTTCATATTGACACACACACTAACTTGTTGGAAATATGACTGTCAGAGCTGAGCCCTGACTTTTAAAGTTAGTAGACATTACTCCCTTTTCCCCTACTCTGAGAGCAGCGTAATGAGAATTTCACAGATCCTATGATTAGTGTAGTGTACTTAAGGAGGGTATTGTCCTACAGCTCACAAACTGCTAAAGCATGAAACTGTCTCAACGTTCTTGGGAGATATCTCAAATTAGTGCTTTCCGTGTAACAAAGGCATCGGTGTGTCCTAACACAGATTTCATAATGTTCTCCAAATGTGAGTCGGGAGAGGCAGTGTGATGGCTGAGCTCATGAGAGCAAGGGGATAAGCAGACACTGGGCTATGATTGCTCTCAGTTTCAGAAAGCCCTTGGTAACTGGGAAAATGACTTTAGAATTAGAAAGACATAGCAGGATAAGATTTCCTTTCTTTTTTTTCTTATTCCATGTGAACTGAGTATAAATGCAAATCATTCTTTGCTTATTCTGTCAAGATACTCTCACATATTGGCATAGAAATAGGAAAAATGTGTAAAATATGAAAGCATTCTCATTTCTTGGGAAAAAGTAAGCCCCACAGATTGGAAGAAAGATACAGAGAGCTCAGCGGGTGCCATCTGGAATAAGTAAGTAACCCTGGGAAGAAATAGCGATGTTTACAAGGCCTGATGCTGATACAGAGAATTCTCTCCATCTGGCACGAAGCCTGCACATAATCTGCCACAGGGGTGCATAATTCAATAGAAACAGGTTTGATAATCTACAAGTTGCATTCCCCATAGAAACCTTGAAAGAGATATTTAATGTATTATGCAGCTCAGCAGCTTCTCACTGCACCCAACTTTGAGGGCAGGCAGGTCCACAGACCATGGAGTTTGTGGCAAATGGGATCTGCTGTTCTCTTACCAGAAATCAAAAATTGCAGGGCACTCACTCCTCTCAGGATGGTGCGAAAATTCCGAGACAATGCCTTCATAGGAGAATATTACATTTATTTTTGATACAGATGCAATATACTGAAAATCATTTTAATGAATCTGTTCAGATGCAGCTGGGACTGTACAAACGCCTGGAGAAAATGTGTGTAACAGCAGAAAAAAAAACCTTAAAAGGCTGTAGGCAGAGCAGCCCTGACAATAATGATCTGAGCCAATGTTATCACCCCTCACATGCAAGCAAAGATACACCAAACAACATCTTGTTTAAACAAGAGCAAAGAAATTGAGTTTAACTTCAGTTCCTTTTTATTCTGGGGATTTCTGGGCAGGTGCGAAGTCCATAGCAGGTGTCTGTAATTGCTGACCCACTCTTGATAATGTACATTCTTCCTAGTCCTTATTTATGTGGTTCATATTCTCGGCTGAAAAGCTTTGTAGCTGCTTGGGAGGTGTGGGTTGTAATTTTCTGTGGGGGGAAAAAAAAGAAGAGGAAAAAGATGAAAAAGTAGCTCAGAGAAACATAATTTAAAAACAATAAAATCAACAATATCTACCTGCAATTATATCAACACCTTACATAAAATTTGTAACTTCATCATTAATAGCAGAATGCTTTCCAGGGCAAAAGTATATTAATTGCCCTTCACATTTATGCATATATATATATTTAAACAGAATACAAAAATAAACATTTATTGTACTTGTCACAAAGCCACTGCTATTACATGCTAAAATGAGCAAAGGCCTGAATCCATATCAAAGCACACTTGGTATTTTTAATGCAGAAATATGATTTATTTCACAAGTAGATTCCTCTTGAATGTATAGTAAGAATGTAAAATTAAAATAATTTTACCATATTAAAAGATAAAACTTGTATTCACCCCTTTATTATTATGTTTGTTTTGTCTTCTTGGGTCAATTGTATTGTTTTGAATGTTAACACAGCCCTTTTGTTAAGCACTGGTGGTTGCAAGGGGAGCTGAAAAGTGTTTTTATTCCAATTTGATGTCCCATTTGACTGTATCAATAATAAAGTTAGATTTTAATATTAAAGGATTTTGAGTGAGATTATTCATTGTTGGAGTGTTGATTTTTTTCACCAAAAAAACCCATGAAAATACTTCTTTTGATGAGCTGTACTGTTTCTATTTCTCGCTGTGGTGTTTGATGGCTTTGGGGAAATAATTCTAAATTTCTGACACGTGTAGCTACACAGATCAGATACAGCTATTGCATAGCAGTTCTGTTGGATATTAAGAAAGGCTAATTTGATAATGCTTTAGAGTATTCTTCAGGAAGAGTAAAAAATATCAGGAATTAACACATCCTGTAAGCACAGGAGCCCACAGTACAGGAAAAGCAAAAATGTGCAGAAACCTCTAAAAAATGTTCTCCAATACCCTGGAGAAGAAACAGATGAGGGAAATTGTACTTTTCAACAATTTTCCCCATTTTGAGGGAGAATACATCCTGGATAGTTCTCCATGGCATCTATAATGCTCTCACTCTGGTGAAGTTTAACTTGTATCCCAAAAAATCAGCCTCAGCAACTTCTGGTAGAAATCTCTTGTATCTGTGTATTACATACATTTCCTTCATACAGGTTATAGTTATCCTCATTAATTGCTCATCTATCCATTTCTCTTTTACACATTCCTTTGGATTTAAGGGGCATTTTTGGCCTCTGCTGTGGTTATCACTTACTGATGCAATTACTGTGAATGATTAAGCCTGTCCATCCCACAGCACGGATTTTTCCCTTCCAGAGGGTTTGTCCTTGTGTTTCTGTGTTCCTGTCCTGTAATGCAGGCTGACAGCCAGGGTAATCCAGGGAAGGGAAGGAGAGGACTGGAGTGCAGGGGCTTTCTGTGCACACACAAAGGTACTGGAATTGTTTTGATCAGTTTTGTTTTGTGTTTCTCAGGGGGCATCCAGAGCAGCAGATGGAGTTTGGGATCTGTGCAGGAGGGGAGGGAAAATCCAAGGTTATTCCTCACAAACCCCCCAACAGCCTCACAAAGGATTTCCAATTTCTTTTCAAGAAAGCCTTTAAAACACTCTGAGTGAGGTAAGTGCATGGCACATGGAGTTAGTAATGGGATACAGAGCTTTGTGCCCTCAAGTCACTTGTTCACATTCAGTAAAAGACAGCAATTAGGACAAATCCTGCTCCGACTTAGGAAATTTCCATTGGAGTCAGTGGCTAGTCATTTATCTCCATTTTGTTACCTGGTGTCTGGTGAGCATGGGGACACACACAGCATCCTCCTCTGGCCCAGGGCTCAGAAAACAGGGAGTAACACTCCAATAGCCCCTGGGGAATCCTGCAGGTCTGAACAGACTTCTGCCAGTGCATTTGGCATCTCCTTGTCCCTGTGCCAGCCCACCTTGGGATGGTGACAGCACTTCAGCACTCAGAAAATGGAACTCCTAAAAGCAAAACATCCCAAGTGTTTTCCTGCTGGTTTCTGCTCCTTACACTCTAGGTAGGAATGAAAGGAATCGTGTGTGGTTAATCCTACCTAGATATGTGCAAGAGCTTTAGGCAGCTCTCACAGCTGGACTAATTTTATCATTTTATCATATTTTACCTGTTCATCTACAGCTGTGAGAATACTTTATACTTGTGATAAATGATTGACTCACATCTGGATTTGTCATGTAAGACACAGGTAGTTAGAGATAAAGGTTTTATTGGTTTTGGTGTTTTATAAAGGTTTGATTGTTCTGTGCACTCCATCCTTTCTTCCTAACAGTTAAAAGATCTTAATTGCCTAAAATTAGAGCCATCAGATCTGACTAAAACTGAATTATTACATAAAAACCAGTATGAAATATAGATGAACTATATATAATTTATTTAAAAACTATTGTTCTGATTTCATTTCTCGTTGCACCGTTTGTATGCTTTGCTTTCTTGGATTATTATTGCTCCAGCTTGAACTGAGCTCTGAGCTGTACCTTGTCAGCCTAACTGGGATGTACCCTATGAATTACATAAGTCTATTAACATATATGCATCAGAATAGCTGTTAAAATTAGAAGTACTAGCACAACTGAAGAACAGTCGAGAAAAGGAGTTGGGTAAAGAAGTTTGGTAGACAAGGCTGAAACAAAATGAGGCTGGTTTCATTTGGATTCCTTAGTAATATTCACTGCTGCCATTCTCTCTACTGTTTTCTTCCCAGACAGAGCAAAACACTTTGTAAAGAAAATAATCAGGAAAATAAAATCTCAAAGTGCTTGTTAATTCTGCTACTGTTAAAACACTCTTTTCTCAGCTGATCTTCTTAATTAATCTAACACAGATTTCCTGCAGTGCTCATCTACCCAGATTAAAAAAAAAACAACCCAGAAATATGAATCTATTTGCATTACAAACAAGAGTTTATTCCCCGAACACATTTTTCACTATAATCAATTATATTGGAGGTTTTGGCCAAACACAGTTTGTGGTAAAAACAATCATACACTCAAAATAAAAACTACTTAGGAAAAAGTAATTAAGGCAGGGTGGCTGTAGTGTGACAATGCAGCAGTGCCTGTCATGTATGGGCAGAGGACTTGCAGCATCTCCCAAAGGGTTCGGGCAGGGCGTGGTGGCACTTGGGCACACAGCCACAGAACGTGCACAAACCTGGCCACACACCCAGCTCTCGGTGCTCCCCTTGACCTCAAAGCACCAAATCCATGAGCACAAACAGACACCTCAACATCTCTGCTTCAGATTTCCTGGCGTGGGGGTGAAGCTCATGCTGGAAAGATCCCGGTGGGTTCAGGCAGCAGTTTTATCATTTAGGCAGAGACACAGGAGACACACAACAAATTCATGTCCTACAAACACCAGCATCCCCTGACCTTTTTGTCCTTAAGCAGTTCCAAATGTTTCTTTCCTATTGTGACCAAAAAAAGAAAAAAATATCACTTACATGCTTGAGCCTTTGAGGAAGGGTTTTGCAGAACAGCAATCTTCCCTGACTCCTGAAATCACAGGGCTTGTTACAAGAGTGGCTAAAACCCAGGAATACTGTACATGATGTAATCCTTTGTTATCCAATTCTGTGTGTGTGAGACCTCAAACCAACAAGAAATGAGCTTGGAAAGAGCAGAAGAGCTCATGCCCTGCATCCAGGGCAGGCTCAGCAAAGGCAGCAGCAGCCCTGGCTGATGCTCATCCCTGCCGGTTCAGGGATCTCACAGCTTTGGATTTTCTCCCCAGGTGCTCCACACCATCTCTCCAAAAGATCAGCCCTCCTTACCTTCAGGAGTTTTCCCTTAACATACAACTGGAATTTTCTTTCCTTAGTGCCTCCACAGCTCCAGGGGCCGTGCTGCCTGCTCCATGTTTGCTGCTGCCTTTCATCACGCAGGAGAACATTCCTGTGTCCTCCTCCCTCCAGGTTAAACCACTTGGCAGTGTTTCCTTGGCCCCTAGTTCCAGACAGCTCTGCATCACCTGTCCCTGGCCTGGTGTCCCTGCTGTGGTTCCCATGCCTACACAAGGCTCTGGAGGGTAGCAGAGCTGACGGATCCGGTGGGATTCACTCCATCTTCCAGCACTTCATCCCCGTTTCCCACAACAGCACAGCCCTCTTGACTCAGGTTCAGCTGATGATTGATCAGGAGCTCTAGATCTTTTTCCTTCAAGCTGCCACCTAATCCAGGTGACAGGATAAGCTGGAACATTAAAACGAGAACAAAACCTCCCAAAATCTCAGTTCCAGTGAGGACTGGAACTGTGGGATCCCTGCCCACAGCAGGGGGTTGGAGCTAGATGGCCTTTAAGGTCCCTTCCAACCCAAAGCATTCTGTGATTCCGTTATTCAGTTTTGGGGACATGAAATAGTTTCTGGAAGGGACACAAATGCATTTAATGAAACTGAACCCTTACTTGCATCAATTACCAACAAAATGTCACTGCCAAATATCAGATTTTAAAACCTTAGTGAATCCAGCTCAGAAGACATACTTTAGGCTCCTGTTTTCCAGGAGAAAGTCAGCATTTCTATAACACCATTTTAGTGCTTATTTCTCATGTGAAAATAGTCAAATCACAGTCTGAGTGAGAGGGTGTTTATATATGACCTTCTTTTGCAAGTAATATTAGAGATGTCTTTGAACCGCAAGAATAATCAGTTTATAGGTGTTTTAGAGAATGACTCTTACTTCAGGAACTATATTTATTTATTAACTGATTAAAATGCCTTCCTGGAAGTACAGGACAATGGCCAGTGCATCCTACATGCAATTTGGTAAATAGCTGCAGAAGGAAACATTAAGCTTGCTTTTGTTAATCTAGTTACTTGCCTGAGAAGGGGAAAGGAATAAGGAAAGGGACCTCAGGCAGTGAAGAACTGGAGGATGATGCCAGAATGGCTTGTGGCCTTCTTTTCTCCAACACATTTCTGGCGGCAGAGGGGAGCTGGACACAGGGAGGGGATGTGAAATGACCCCAAATAACGAGTTTAGGGAACTGCAGGGATGGGTCTCTCTGCTACTTGCAGCCTAGCAGTGGGGCAGGAACACTCATAACACTCCTGCCAGCTGTAAAGTCAATGGGAAGAGGGGGCCGAGAGAAGCAGCCACACTCTCCAACAGCTCCTCTTGCTCATTCCTTGTGGGCAATTCCCAGAACAAATCAGCAAGTTTTGAGTAACTGATCTAGAAACCTGAACAGCTTCCTGTGACTGGGCTCCTCCTGCAGCCATGTCCCTCCTGCTGGCCATGTGACAATTTTACATGGGACATACTCATGGAAATTGTGTTTTACCCAGTGCAAAACTCTCTGCTCTCTGTCACTATTGCTGTGCTGGCCAAGCCAGATGGGGAGAATGGAAAACCTAATTACTGATATGCTTTATTCATGAAATAAGAAAATATCTGGGCTGCTGTACTCAGTATTTGGGTGGGGAGTTTCAGGGCATTAAAGGCAGAGAAGAGGTTGTCAGAGCCTAGAGCTGCTGCCTGCCCCTGGATTGCTGCCCACAGAGAAACCATGAGGGGTTGGGTTGTGATTTGTGCCTGGACCCAAAGCAGCCAAACCAGGAAGGGTTTTGCATGGTGCAGCAGCACCACTTCCCTGCTGAGGAGCGCTCACAAACAAGGACCCAAGCCCCAACGGGGTTGGACCCAGTGCAGTGGGTGTTCTGTTGGGGTCTGGTGGGCTCAGCCCCTCTTTTAGATGTTCTGCAGCTGCAGGAGGGGGAGAGGAGATGGTTTTGTGCAGCCCAGGCTGTCATTGCTCCTGTGCAGACTCTGGGCAGCATCACTGCAAACTGCGAGAGTTCCCTGCAGGACAGGCTCGGGGCACAGGCGAGCAGGGGACACTCCTGGACTGGCTGTCCTGAGGGCACTGTCACACCATGGGGACCCCAAGGAAACCTGCCAAGACCGAGCACCCAGTGCCTCCAGAGCTCAGGGTACACTCTGTCCCCAGGCCACAACCTGCAATTTCAATCTGGGAAACTCTAAGGGAGGAAGTGTAGCTTGTACAACTTATCTGAACCTATTTCTCAACAATAACTATTGTTCACTCCGGTAGCTTGACATAATATAATTTGTTTCGTAAAAAATAAATATAATTTGCAGCCTGTAACTGTAGGAAGACATACTGAGATTTTATTAGCAACAGTAGACTGATTTTTTCATTGTTTCTGAAAGAAATCAACATGATTCTATTTGCAGAAGGCATTAAAAACTCGTCGTGAAACCCTTGAGATGGTATTGCATCGGTTGGTTTCAGTTCTTAACAACTTCAGCTAAGCTATAAGAAACTGTGGCTTCTATATGCTGAAAAGTTAATATCCCTTTATTTTCTGTGAAAAAGCGTGTGCACACACACACACACACCCACCACCATGGTTCAGTAAAAGATTCTGCTTTGAAATTGGGAGAAACAAGGTTATTTTATTCATGTGTGTTCTTTATAATGAGTTTCTGTGTCTTTTGTTGAAATACTCCATCTGTGAATCTTCTGAGCAACTCAAACAAGCTGATTTGTTAATTGAGGAAATGTAGTTTTGGTGTCTGAGAATGTGAGAAATAAAGCTATACCAAAGTAAAAATCCAGTAAAGTGAAAAACAAAAACAGAGCAAAAAAACCACCAAAACAAAACAAACAAAAAACCCAGAACAAAAGAAACAAAGAAAAAAGAAAAAAAAAGAAAAGAAAAAAAAAGAAAAACGAAAAAAGAAAAACGAAAAAAGAAAAACGAAAAAAGAAAAACGAAAAAAGAAAAACGAAAAAAGAAAAACGAAAAATCCAAACCTTCCCCCCCCCCCCCCCAAAAAATCAACATCTATTCTTGCAGGAGAACTTACACTGTATTGTGAAAGTTTATTTTCATCTTTCAGTAGCTACAGAAATTTCCCTCCACAACTGCTGCAGACTATTTAAACTTAATCTCACCTACTTTTGTGCAGCTCCCAGCTCTCCTCTCCATTATTCACTGTGTGTTTCCCTTATTGCTGATTTTATCTGTGCTTTTGATTCACAAACACAGTTCTGCAGAAAAAGCAATGTGCTTTCCAAAAATTACAATTCAGACCACTACCTCGAATCAACTTCTCTCTCTCCTAGAGTCATCCACTCACATGCTGGTAAAAATCACCCAACACCAGAGACTTCTCCAGAACCATCCATGATTTGTGCTCTCCCTGTGGAAGGGGTCCCTGCCCATGGCAGGGATGGAACAAGATAGGATTTAAGGTCCTTTCTGGGATTCTCAGCCTCATTGTTTGGGAAGGTGCAGCTAGCATCAGCCTGGATTTTTAACTCCCAGGGGTTGATTTCACCTGAGCCTCATCCCCAAGCCTGGGCAGGTGTTGGTGATTCCAAGTCTGCAGGTGGCCCAGCCTGGAGCCATTTCCTTTCTATGAGCTATTTCCTGGTTTACACTTCCCACAGCTCATTACGGAATGGCGGGGAGATGAGAAGTGATGCCATTAATAATGCCTTGAGAAGCTGCTTTCTGCCCTGACCACTCCGTGAACCCACAGAAGTTACTTCATTCCCAAAATGCAAAAAATGATGGTTTTTTAAGGTGTGGGAGCAAAGACACCCTTTATCTCATTCGTACCTGTAACAGCATAAATAACAGGCTCTCAAGATTACTAAGAACATAACAAGTTATACCTCTAATTATGCAAATTAGAAACCAAACAAACTATCCCTTCTCCTCTGTGTAAGCAATATCACATTTTTCCTCATGTAAAGCAAGGAGACAATGAGTTTATCATTAACTTCTCTCCAGCAGCAGAGCTGTGCAGCAACCCTGGCTGACAGCATGGCCCTTTAGGCAGCACTCAGCATTCCCTGTTTCCCCACCCTTCAGGATTCAGGAATGCCTTGATCCCCATCCAGTGCCTTGGATCCTGCTCAGGCACGAGTTCTCCAGAGGCACTGGCAGCAGAGCACTCCCTGAGTAGCTCCTGGGTGGAATGAGGAGAAATTCTGACTCCCACAGTGAGTATCTAATCCCAAGCAGGTATCCAAGGGCCCTGATATCCCCAGGGATGTACTGGTGGCGCAACACCCTTGCTCATACCAGGGGAGATGCTTCACTAGGAATAGAGATCACCCTGTCCCTACCTCACATCCTCAGGATACAACTGGTTTCAAGTCCCACTCCCTCCCATTTTCCTCCACATTCCTTTGTCTGTCTTCACACATTGGTACCAGCACCAAAATCACTTAGCGCAAAATTTACTTGCTGCAGAGTAAAGACTCTTGTCAGAACCCCTGAACCACAGGGAGAATCCTGGTCCAGACTCAAAACTAGCCTGAAGGAAGGACTGGGGAGTTCTCTGTGCCAGCCATGGCACGGCACAAGCCCTGAATGCCTCTGACTATCACAGTCCTCAGAACTAATCAGAAATAAGTTCAAGAAGAAAGAGAAAAGACAGGATCTAAACGCAGGATATAAGACCTGAAGTTTCTAATCATGAACCCACCTGTGACTGGTTTTGGGGAAGAACCTTTTGGAGGATGCTGTTGGGCCTCTGGACTGTCAGACTGTGCACACTGTGCTCTTGGACCTGTTGGCAGATGGAAGAATTTACTGTGGAGAAGGGAACTTAAAGGCAGGAAACAGACTGAGAGAGATGGAATTGTTCAGCTTGGAGAAGCTCCGGGGACACCTGAGAGCCCCTTCCAATGCCTACAGTCTCCAAGAGAGCTGAAGATGGACTTTGGGCAAACACCTGGAGTGACAGGAAAAGGGGCAATGGCTTCCCACTGCCAGAGGGCAGGGTTAGATGGGATATTGGGAATGAATTGTTTCCTGTGAGGGTGGTAAGGCCCTAGCACAGGATACCCAGAGAAGCTGTGGCTGCCCCTGGATCTCTGGAAGTGTCCAAGGCCAGGCTGGACAGGCCTTGGAGCAACGTGAGAGAGTGGAATGTGCCCCATGGCAGGGCTGGGAATAAGATGGGCTGTAAGGTCTATCCCAGCCCAAACCGTTCTGGGATGTTGTGAGTCTCAGAGCAGACACCCAAGCACCAAGGAACATATCTGGACATTTTCTTCTCTCATGTCCTGCCCTGTGTGCAAATAGGGCCTCTTTGGCCTCAAACATGTGTTTGGCATAGGATTCTTGTCCTGTTCTTTATTATTCAGTGCATGAGAAGTGATGTGGAAAATGAGCGAGGCAGTAGCTGTTTGGTGTAATGCATTTTTCTGCAAGCTGGCTTTCAGATGGTGGCCAGAGCTGACCCCTCTCTGTACACACTGTGGGCTGCAGAAGCTGCCTCTGTCCTCATCATGAGGCACCAGAAACCAAACACTGAACATTGCCTGCTTTACCCCCCTGGATCAGACTTGCCCCTCACTTTGGAGAGGAAGCTGAGATGAATGAGCAGCGATGAGAATCCCTAGAGGAGAATCTGGATTCCTGGTGGCAAACTCTAGCACAGGGCTGGGAGCTGGGGAGGATGCTGCTGCTTATACGAAGGTTAAAACACTCATTCTGTGCACCTCGGAGAGATTTGCCTTGACAAGACTGCACAAATATGAAACTGATGCCGATGCTATCCAAACAATGCCTGCTCTTAAAGGACATGACTGACAGACTGTTGCCTCCTATTTGTGTGCAAGGTGAAGGTTTCTGCCAACAGTTAACTGCTGCAGCACGTAAACAACCCTCAGCTGAGGGCTGGATACACTCATTTTGTATTTTCTACAAAGGTTGTAATAAATTGCCTTCTTGAAAGCTTTCACTTTGCACATAACATCAGATAGCCTTCCATTCAGAAGAAAAAAGAATTTTAAAAAATCCTTGAACTGTGTTTTGTTTACAGCACAATATGAATTCCTGGTGAATGTGCAGAAGGAAAAAAAAAAAAAAGCCTTGGTAAGAATCAAAATAGACAAGCTGTCTCTCAGTGAGATTTGCTTTTGGTAAATTACTCTTGGGTAAAGGCTCAGGTACAATCAGCCACTGGAGGTTAAAACATCCAGGCTGATGTCAGCTGCATCTTTCCAAACAAGGCTGAGAATCAGAGTCCCAGAAAGGTTTGAGTCAGAAGGGGCCTTAAAGCCCATCCCATTCCACCCCCTGCCATAGGCAGAGACACCTTCCACTATCCCAAGCCCTGTTCAGCCTGGCCTGGAACATTTCCAGGGGTCCAATCTGACAGGAGTTTTTAAATGGTTGCCTATAGAAATGATCTTACTTAGCTACAACAATGCCTGTTCAAAATAATTGCTCCTGGCAGGTGTGAGCTTGGCTTCCAGGACATGCACAGGTGTGGATGTGCATGAACAACACATGACTGACCTATACAAACGTCTGTTACTTCACAACAGGGCTGTGCCTCAGGGAAGGACAAGAGTCAGCGCACTGAAAGGCCAGAACTGCCCAGTCCCATCTGTAAGGCAGAGATCACAGAGATACCACACAAAGTCCTGTTTCCATGGCTTTTGGCTGGTACCAGCTGAAAAGATATCATTCATAAAGGTGATTCTACCCTCAGTTCATTTATAATCCCATTTACTTTTGAAGAATCACTTCCAATCTTATAAAATCATAAATTCCAAACCAGTGTGGAGGTCAAACTACCCAAGTATGAATTTCTTCATAAGTGTGACAAGGTCTGGAGCTGAAGTGAGTTAAGGACTTGTCCTGCAACACTCAAAAGGTATGTTCAACCTTTTATATATGTATAGCCCCCAGATTCTGAAAAAAATAATGGGGTCAGGCAACGAAAAGTGCACTTTTTAATGCAGGTCTGTCCATAAGTTTCTTTCCAACAATTTGTAAACCCTAAGGTAAGCACCCACCAGCACACACTGTTTAGCTCATAACCTGTGTGTGACAAGACCACTTCAGCACTGGTGCAGGACCAGGATTTATTCTTGTAAATAGTTCATCTCTACTCCCTGTTGGGAACATTAGAAACTGTTCTGACACTCTTGCCTCTTTCCAGCAAAGGAAAGGTTGTATGGCCTCGGGTCCTGTAAGAAGCTCCATTTCCTCACTTGCAAACCCAACCCAAATGCAGTGTCCAGCGCATGCAGGCTCCATGCCTGGCCCAGCAGCTGTCAGTGATGCAGAAAGAAAAAGGTACAGGAGAGAAAAGAGAAAGTTTCAAATGCTTGATAGTGACCACAGAGATCTGTTGAGCTCAGGGAAACTGAACAGCACTGGGCCACATGCTATATATAAACTAGTCTCAAAACTTTGTGAACCCAAACCTGAGAGATAAAGAGAGATTGAGATTTGAAAATACATCAGGTATTTCTTTATTCCAATACTGTGGTGATCAGCAAAGCATTAAAGGATACGTGTGCAAAGGTGGGAAGGAGTCAAAAGGCTTCTCCCCATTTTTCTCTCACCTATGTTTCAAAAACACAAAAGACAGATATTATTAACTGTGTAAGTTAAAAAAAGTTGTACAGACAATGTCAGCTAAGATTTGGTGAAGCACAAGGGAAATAACCTAGTGACTTCTAACCCAAACTTAAACCAACCCTTGCTGAAGTCCCTGGGAACATTTTTAAGGGACACTGAAGATTCACCTTTTAGGTTGGAGGACAATGGGAGTAAAGCCACTCACCCTGAAAGAGGGATCCCTGCAGCCCAGCCCCGTTCATGGCCTGAGTGGGGTCATCCCCCTGCTCCTGCTGCCAACGAGGGAAGGGCTCTGCACACCCTGGCAGCAGAGAGGCTGCAGAACACAGCACCATGAGTAATCTCCTGAAACACCTTCACACAAAAGTGTTGGGGATGTAAATCCCAAACCAGTGCTGGAGCTTCCACTGAACCAACTGGATTCCCCTTAGTTGCAAGGAGCTGCTGCATAGAGGAAAGTTTAAATTCAAGTTTTTAGATAAAGTTTAAATTTAACACCTTTAAATTACAAGATCTAGGGCTTTCTTTTTCTTCTTCTTTTTTTTTTTTTTTAATATAAGCAGCCTTCTTCTTTATCAGGTGGAAGAAAAAGGCAATGCTGGATGAGGCGGTTGTAACACACACCAGTAGATATGATGATCAGAAAACAAAACCTGTTACAACAGTTAAAAAGCAGAGAAAATGTACATCTTAAAGGAATCAGATGGAGATTTTTGTCTTACTGCTGGGGAAGAGGAGGGGAAGGAAAGCTGCAGCCTCTCAGCATGATGGCTCGTGGGACAGACCAAAGGTATCACCAACGACAGATCCCTTCTAAGCCTTAATTGTTTACCCAAAAAATGTGTCAAAAGGCTTACACAGATTTAGTTCGCAGTTTAATTACAAAGGATTAGCAAAGTTTCTTTTCTTATGTGGGAGCTATCAAGAATAGGAACTTGAATAGAAGACAACTCATTTAACATAGCTACTTAATTGCATTAATAGAGCCTTTACTTAGGCAAAGGACTGCAAATAGAGCGCAGAATTTCACTTCATGCAGAAATACTCCTCAGTGAGGTGAGGTGAACGCAGGGTGTGCATTGAACATAACCAAGGAGAATACAAACACTGACTGTCGGGGAGCAGGGTGGTCCCAGGGACACCGCCCTGCCTGCAGAGTGACAGTCTCATTGCTGGTAATATTCTTGGAAAACCCAGCTCGGTCCACCTTGGTGTTCTGTACTCGCATTATTAAAACTTAATTACTTTGGGATCAGTATGGGGAAAAAAAATCCAAATTGCAAGCCGCATCACTCCCTGGCAATGCACTTTGAAGAGAGCCTGGCTTAAACCAGGACAAAAATGCTGCTTCAAGGCCTTCCCCTCAATTATACCCCAGTCCTCTCTTCCTGCTCCCTGCGAGGCTCCCGTTTTCCCAGTGCTGGAGCGTTGGGAGCTCTCCCACCCCAGTGCAGCCCCCAGCCTCCCCATGCAGAGCAAACATCTGCCCCTCTGCACCACCTGTAGCTCTGTCCCTGTCGTGGATCAGCCTTGGGGACCGGGGACCAGGGACCAGCCCCTGCCCTGCCCCAGCACTGGAACCCCAGAGGAATAAATCCCCAGCCTGAGGGCAGCCCGTGCTCCTCTGGCACAGGAAATATGAAATATTTGTAAGTATGTCCTCACACCCGATGTGAAATGTTCTGAACACCCCGAGACAAGACTCAATTCCTAAAGCCTTGTGCAGAGAGGAAAATGCAGAGAGGAGTATTTCAACATGTAGGCAGAGGGAAAAGCTCAATACTTGACTGAAACTTTCATTTAGTGTTACATAAGAGTGAGATAATTATATCTAGTAATCTTCATGGCACACTCTTGAGTTTTAATTCACCCTAGATATCGGGATTATTATGATTTTTAAAAAGCAACATTGATTTCTACTTCCTTATTGCTGATTATGCATTTGAAATTTGCTGTGTGCTGTGTTTTCCAATCCCTTCTTTCCCAAGACTCATGATTTTCCTACAGCATGTTGCAAAGTCATAGAAACTGACTGCTTAAAAAGTAAAAATAAAAGGCTAAAAATTCCATTATCAGCGGAAGTATATGTCATTGTTGTTACTAGAGGCAGCTACCAGTATTTTAAATAAAAATGACCTTATTTTATAACACCTGAAGAAACTTTTACTTACTCTCAAGGAAACATCTGGAAGGATGGCATTAAAAAAAATTACAGATTCCTTACAAGTGCAAAAGAACATAAATATTTGAAAACTAAAAATGTCATAAGTCTCTCTCCACAGTTCAGTTATGGCTAAACCAGTCCAGTTTCAAACAAATACCCCACAGTGAACAGCCTGGCCTGCAAGGACTTGCATCTCACAAATCAAGGCGATTCTTTCAGAAATTGCTAAAGATTTTTGAGAAGAAAATATCTTTTCCTTTCTACTTGTCCCTAAGTCTAGGCAGGGTAAAAATCTATAAAGTAAATAAGGAAGACCCACTTCTCTCAGTGCAACACAGTCTACCAGACCTATATTTCCCTAAAAAACATGAATTTATACCATAACTACTATGATAGCTCTATTAAAATAATTTAATTAGATTAGGAGTATTTTTACATAGGGTAGACATATCTGGATAATTTACTTGCAGATAGCTATCAATACCAAGCATTAATTTTATTGCAGGAAACACACTTTTTGCTATACCTGACTCAGCTGACATTTCAGTGATCCCTAAATTGATTTATATACCTTGTAAACGTCTGTGTTAGCAGATTTATGTCATTCCTATAAATACCTCTGGAAAACTATGCAACACAAAGAAAAATCCTCTGGAGAATTACCTCAGTGAAAAATGTCTGGCAGCATTAGAGATAATTGCTACTGGTAATCTATTTTACTTTGCATATTCTGTAATAACTTTTTTATATCACCAAACACAAAGTGCATGACTGCACCCAGCCCTCTCCCTTCCCCTCTTCCATCCAAGTGCTCTGCAAGTTTTTGCTGCTCACCTGTGGCTGTGAGTTCTGAAGCCAACACCTCCAAAAGAAGATGCACAAAGGTGTTGAAATATTTCGGCTGAGAGCAGGGAGAACAGTGACAAAGCTCAATAAAGTAGTAAATACTACCTTCAAAATATGGATGAAAGCCATGAAGTGCAGAGGTCTTTCAAGCAGACTGTACCTTTATGGACAGCACAAAGCTGCGCTTTTCACATCAATATTGAATTTGAACCATGTGCTGGCAGTAGAAGCCAATACCCTATGCAGGTCTCCAAAAACATTAATATTTGAAAAACGAGATTTACATTCCTTTCTTGAGACATCCCAAGACTAGGACAAATACCCATTATAAGCAAGCACCATCTCAGCACAGGCCACTCCTCTTTAACCTTAGAGGATCAAACCTATTGACTCAGCACAGAGACAAACCCTTATTACACTGATCTAAAAATAGGGCACATCTCCAAGATGATCCCACTACCAAAGCTGTCCTTCAAATTCTTTTTAAGATTAGTGTGCTGGAACTGAAAAGACAGTAAAAGAATAATTAAGAAAAAAGACAAGAGCAGCTTCTCATCTCCCTTCAAGGACTCCTGCTATGAGAGACAAAGAAACCCCAACTTAACCACAGCAAAAGAAATGGGAAAAAAAAGGTCTTACAAATTAAGGCCTTTTGCTGTTTTTCAGTAAGTTTTTTGTTTCTTGTTGCCCCACTCACTCTCCTAAGGCTGAGGAGGGTCTGCCTGGCTGGAAAATCTCCTGCTCACACATGCTTCCCTGGGCTCCTGCTCCACAGCAGCAGAACAAGGCCCAGACACAGCTGCACTGCCCCTGCACTGTCCCTCTTCACCAGTGTGCCCTAAAACCAGCAGCAAACACACCAGTGCAGTTTGCATCTCCTCCCATGGTCACAACGTTTTACCTATTCACTAGGAGCTACACTAATGAGCAGTGAATAAAACAGCACCTTTAGTAATTATCTGGCAGATCTACAAGAAACGTCATTGGGACATCCAGACAAGCTCCTCTGCAGGCAGAGCAGGGCTAACCATTATGATTTGTTTCCAGTGTGACCATGGACATTAAAGCCTGCTGTGGCTATTCTCCACAGCATGAGCAGCCCAGCAATATCAAACTCCCTTCCCCAGGCTTAGCTGCACTTCTCCATTTCTTTCACTGTATACAGGTCTGTCTTTCTTCCTTGTCAGAGCACAGTCTGAATTCTCCCTTGAGGGTGAAGACTATAAGCACACTTAGCACATACAGGAATTTAGTAATGGCTCATTTATTCTCTTTGGTGAAATGGTCAGAGGTCTCCAAACCCACAGCCCTGCATCTGTGCACATTAATAACACTGTGCTTCACAATGCCTGGCTTGGATAAACACACACCTGTGGTCACACCTTGAAAGATTAATCTTCCTCTTCAGCCCTTCCAGTTCAGGCAAATGGACTGCAGAGTCTGGGAGGAGAAGCTCCCACTGATCCCTGCTGTTTGAGTGGCAGACAAACTGTTTGTTTAACTGATCTTCTGCCATCAGAAGAGCCTGGAGAGAAGTGTTTGTTTAAGGTTAGCAGTTATGAGTTAAAAAAATTACCCTCTTTTCTGCAGTCCTTCAGGACAAGCTGCTACAGCTGGGCGCCCTCCCGGGGTCAGTCCTTCAGGGACAAACCCTGCCACCAAACCTGCTCCTGCGGCTCCTCTCAGCACAGGTCCTGCCAGGAGCCCGCTCCAGCATGGGCATCCCAGGGGGTGCCAGCCTCCCTCAGGAATCCCTGCTCAGGTATGGACTCCTCCAGGACTGCAGGGGGCACAGCTGCCCCTCCATGGCATCCAAACCCAGGACACCACTTCATTATCTTTTATAAATACTTCAGACTCTTTGCTGAGGTTAAACTTTAAGCACATCAGCATCGTCGGCCATTTTCACAACAACGTATTTAGTCTGCTTATTTGTAGGGAAAACCAATCTGGATATCATATTCCCATATGAAATTTGGCTTTGGTAACTGGAAATTTAAAAATTAAGAAGCAGTTCTGAGTTTTCAGCTTTACTTTGCATTTGACAGAGCACTGGGGATGCCAGCTGCACACTCTGAATTGCCCCTTTCACTCACCCTACAATACTCCAACATTATTTTTGGCATTAAGTCTTTCTCCAGACTGTGCCAGACAGGGAAAAGATCCGGAAGAAAGGGTGCTCTAAAAACCAGAATTTTTAATGCATTAATATTAGAACAAGGAAAAACATCTCTTTATAGTATCCATTATTAGCAGTTGCAGCAGAGTTGAGACTCAACTACATTTTCCCAATACAGACAAATATTTCTTCAGAGACTGAAGTACAATAAAGGTGAAACACATTATTTTATTTATAAAATAGTTACCTAATAATTTATCAATAATTTTTTCATGGTTTTTAAACAAATTAGATCAAATCCCCATAGATATTTTGCAATTAAGGAAAAGGGTGCAAAGGAAGGGATGTGGAAAAAGAAGATTATACATGAGGCAGCATCTGTGATCTCTCAGAAAGCAAAAAAGTCAACTGAGTGCACCTGGAACTACACCCTGATAAAATCCATTGGTCTCTAGATACGTATTTTGCATCTCCAGCATCTTCCATCTTTAATTATGATTTGAGGATTAAAAACCGTCCTTTCTTTCATCTTCAGGTCCACATATATTTTTCCATTTCTGTAGTTCCTGAGAATCATTTATCTTCCATGCTTCAGCAAAGAGCTTCATTTTTTTCCTTTGGGAGAAAAAAACTCAAATCAAAATACAGACACATTCTTAAGTTAAGCACATCAAACCCTGAAAGTCCTACAGTCATCTACAAAATTTTATACACAGTCCAAAACAGCACAGCTCAAAATGTTACGTGATCTTCAAACAACCAGTAAATATTTTCTAAGATATGTGTTCCTGCTCTAGGTCAGCCAACAAATTGATTTTATAATTAACTTTCAGTACCAGAAGCGTTGACAAAATTATACAAACAAATGGTAAGAACGAATTGTTAAAGGAAATAAACAGCTTTGTAGTTGGCCCTGTTTAATTTTCATCATTCAGTTCCTACAAATTTGTATTTGTAGAATCATGAAAAGAAAAGGCATTTTCAATATAAATGAGTGCACACACCCTTCCTATTTCTTCTTAGCATTTTTTGATTTTTAAGAGCTGTGACAAATTACAAGACGCTTAAAATGGGTTAATACACATTCCCCATGACAGTAATGTCAAAACTGGATGAAATTACGCAGTGGATTTTCTTAAGTAATATGAAAGTGATTTAAAAAAATAAGACAAGGCATCTGGCCCATGGATATTGTGAGAGCGCAAGTGCAGTGCTGCCACCAGGTCTGAGTGTGATGCCCCAGACCAGGGTAACCCCACCAGAGAGACCAGACCCACTCCTGGGGGTGTCAGCATCTCTTTTGGGAAGAAGGCTCAGGGGTGCCCAGATTTAGTGGTGAGACAGGAAAGGGATTCATACAAAGTATTTACCCCTTTTCACTTTAAGAATACAAGCAAATTGCCCTCAAAACCCAAAATGCAGCCGGCAGCTTTCATCTCCCAGTGCATCTGTGGGACACAATGGAGCCCCATCACCAATACTGCTCAGCCACCATCACTGTGCCCCTCTCTGGCACCCCAAACCAGGCTGCCAACTACATCACCCCATACTAATCTTACTGCTCACGGCCTTTGTATGTAATTAACTCCCTTTGCAAAAATGAACACATGCTAGAACACTCCTGGACCTGTCCAAGTGATCTGCCAGCAGAATTCTCACAGAACAAAGATAAATGAAAAGAATGTATTACATTATTTCACATTTTATTATCCAGTAACTCTGCCCCTTCAACTCATATTCTCACCTTCTTGAACTATTTTTTTCTTGATTTTAGAACCCTACACAGCCTGTAACAGCAGAGTTAAGATCCTGCTCAAGTTGGTTTACTTTTGTCAATTATAGACTGGTATTTCTAATTACCATAAGCTACTACATTATTTTTCCCCTAAACTGTCATGTACCTTCAAATGTTTTTATTTTGCTATATTAATAGGGTATAAAAAACGTTGTTAAGCACCGAGCACTGTTGAGTTTCAAACTGTTTGCACCTATAAATAATTAGTAGCCAAAATGTTCTCATATGAAATTATTCTGTCAGGATTAGGTACAGCCATCCGACAACCAAGATCTTGGTTCATGTTCCTAAGGGGCTATTTGAATTTTTCTCATAGGACTGCCACGGAAAATAACAGCAACAGAAAAGAACCCAGTGAAAATGGATATGAATATTCTAAACTGTGCACATAATGTTACAGGATTTATAAACATCATGCAATTTGATACACACAGGAATTTTCATAACTAGTCTAATACATAAAGTACAAAAACCCCTGGATGAAAATTGGATATCAGAAAAATATTAAAATCCCCGGAATCTTCAGTAAAATTTTGGGTGTTTGCGGGGGCAATCAAAATATATTATAAATATTTATTTTCAAGTTAAATTAGAAGAGGAATATCCACATTCCTTTCTACCTTTTAGTATGCAAAGGCAATTTCAAGTTCCAAAGTAAGTCATCTACTTTCTAAATTAAATTCATTAGTATTTTCATTATCACTGGTAAGAACATAAGTATGTATTATAAAAGTAGATAATTTTTTAAAAATCACAGTTGTCCTGACTTTTTCATATTCACTATTCTCTCCAGCTCCTTTGATTTGTGAGCTGCTTTCTTCAAGATTTCTTCAGGAATATCTGCCAGCTTGGCAACATTTAGCCCGTAACTCCTTGCAGAGACTCCTTTAGTTATTTGATAAAGAAAAGTGATGAACTCAGGATTCTCTTCTGCCTCAGATCCTAAAAAATAAAAACAAAATCAAAACTTCCTCTATGTGGCAAATACAGAAGTCTCCTGTCCTGATTAGCTCACAATGTAAGCAGATAATACAATACTAAGAATTATTTACGGGAAAGGTTAACATCAAATACCAATGGAAATTAATTTAAGAAAACCATTAAAAATTCTAAGAATTATTCAGGGAAGAGGCCTTTACAATGCCTCTTATAATTCAAGAACTGGGACCATCACGTTTCAAAACAGTTTAAAACAATCAGATGTGTTTTTTCACTCCATAGAGTACTGAATTTTGGAGCTCCGTGACAGTAGGATGAAGACACTGAAAGTATAAAATGTTAAATTAGGCAGCCCTGTTGACATGAAATCCATGGGAGACACAAAACACATCTTCCTCCTGAAGCCCCATAAACAGCAAATGTTTTCAGACAGTGAGATCTTTCAGAGAAGGAGTGGCCATATGTTTGATCCCTAATCCCTCCTCCGTAATCCTTTGTGTTTGGCTGTTGCGGAAAGCTGGATGTTGGAATGGGCGAAGCTTTCACCTACCCCAGCTCAGATATCCTCATGAAACACCGGAAGGAAATGAATGTGTAGCATTCAATCTCCCCAGCCGCGAGGCTGGAGCGGGTGTGGATGTACCACGCCCAGGTGGGGTGTGAACTGTCCATCAGTGTTACTCTGTGCCTGTGGTGCCTGGGCCTCACTCGATTTCCACAGTACCTTTGTGCTGCCCAGAGTCCTCCTCGGTCACCAGGAATGCCATGTGGTAATTGCCCACAGTGTGTGGGTACAGCTGCTGCAGCTCGCACACCGATGGGTAGTGGGTGACAAACAGCACCAGGCTCTGCACCTGCAGCACAGACACACACAGAGTTGGGCCTGAGGAGCTTCTGTGAGCACAGCCACACACAGCCTGTGTCATTCATCCACATTCCTGCACTCTGAGCTCAGACACATCACCTCCCCACATGGAAAAGTCGTATCCAGGGCGGTGACAGTGCTCACAGCTGTGCCAGGGCCACTTACATCTCTGATAAAGTGTTCCAGTGTAGCGTAAGCGATTGCAATGCCGTCATGTGTGCTTGTCCCTCTACCCAGCTCGTCCAAAATCACCAGGGATCTCGAGGTGGCTTTTCTGATAATCTCAGCAGTGTCTGTTAGCTCCTCCATGAAGGTGCTCCGACCTTTGTAGATGTTGTCTGCAGCACCCATTCTGCACCAGGAGGCAGAACAGAAACACTTGTGAAAAATGCCAGCTAATGCTGGGGAAAAGAAACAGAACCATGGTGGTGAAACCATTTTGTTATAAATCTCTGGTTGCTGCTCCAAGCAGAGCAGAAGAACCCAGACAGAACATTCAGAACATCCCTTCCAGAACAGTTTCCCAGCACACAATTCCCCACCTTCACAAAAAGGACACGGCAGCGTGATTTTCCCTCAGAAAGAAACCTGGGGCTCCAGACCAGTCAAGCTCACAAGAAGAATTCCAGCAAAGGTAGCTGTGAAGGTGAATTTCACTCCTTTGGTTTAGTTCAACCACCTAACTTATATGGGTTTCTAAGCCTAGCAAAACCCAAAAGTATCCGATAGTAACATTTCCAAGCAGAGTGAAGGATCATGTGACCAGGTACTTATCCAAACTGGAAGAGCAGTGATTTACTTCAGGTAGTGACAAAATAACAGTTATTTCCCCTAATTACAGAGGTATCCAACTTTAACTAGGATGCTTAAAGAAGATTTAAAGATCTCTGTCCTCATTCTTTTAAAACACAACTCTTAGCAACCTCCAGGCAGGTGAGCTGCACAAATTCCTCTACATTCCATAGAATCCTCAACCCTCAAACTCTATCTCAGACTGTGAATTTGTGGTTTACATCTCAGAAACCTGTTGTTAATTCACCCTAGTTTTCTCTTCTCCTGCAGCTTTCCCTACCTGTTCAAGTAAGACCTACTCTATATTGAAGAAAGAGCATTTTGTTTTTGCATTTATGCTTTTCAATTATATTAATCCCATTACAGCATCCCTTCTAAGACAGGTTATCATGAGCAAGTGACTGAGGAGGGATGTAAAACTGGATTTATTCACTCTTACTGGCCAATATATAGTTACATAAAAGCCACATCGATTTAATGAAAATTGACTCATGGGCTTAGTATATTGTATTTACAAATTTAACAACTGGCCGCAACAGTATTTAGGACCAATCAGAACCTTTAAAGAGAACCCCAATATAGCCTTTTTTTCTCTGTCTTTTGATGGGTCTCTATTATAATTGCTTCTACAGAGGCACCACCAAGATAGAAATAATTTTATGAGGATTTTATTACTAAGAGTAATTAACAAAAAACAGGCGGGTTGGACCCAGTATAACTGTGATTTGTATATATTCTCTGGTTCCTGCCCTGAAAATCAGTCAAGGTATCATGCATAACCACACAGTAAGCAAATCTTCAGCTATAAATTATCTAATTTTGGTTGGAGATGGGCATATAAGCAAACTGAGCGTTTTTATTTCATTGAGTGTGTGCTTAAACACGAACACACAAGTTACACTCCCACATACTCTAAAAGACAGGTGATCCTGCCCATAAGCTAATTCAACTGCACATGATTTTTCTCTGAATTCAATATCTAACTCAGGATATCGAAGTATTATGAAATTAAGCCATTAAAATTTTAATAAGCCACTTACTGCTGTAATTCTTCTAAGGCTGTGTTAGGAATGATGAGCATTTTAGTTCATTTCTCACAGTGCCCCTACCACCCCTATGGCCTCTTTCCCAGCTTGGTTCAGGCAGCAGGTACTGCTGTAAAATCAAACAAACCATTGCACAGATCCATGGAGAACAATACAACTTAGGTCTGTTTTAACATTATTAACTGCAAATACATTCATCAGAACGACAAACACTCTTCATGTTTGAACAATCTCTGGCTCCTAAATGAACAACTTCAATCTTAGTTTCCAACCCTACAATTAGAGGCGTTGTTATTTTCTCATTTTTGCCTTGGCTTTTCCTTACAGGGTTAGCATCTCACAGGCTGTCTGTTGTGTGCCTGTGATGAGAGCTCTCAGCTCCATTTTTCTCTGGGATTGCATCATTTCCATAGAGTCCACAAAATACTTCAGCCTGTTTTGTATCTAATTTGCATTTACAAAAATAATTTTCTGAACTTCCTCACTAAATGCTCAAGACACAAACAGAAATTAGCATTATCTTTCTCTTGTTAAAGACAGCTGCAAAAGAAGTCTTTCTTTTCAGCATCTTATAACATTCAAATCCAACTCAGGCTTGACTACAGATTAACAAAAGAAAGTGTATTTTTAAATGACATAAAACCTCTTAAATGTTGTCCTTTGAAAATGGATGAAATTGTTCTTTCTGCCGCTGTCCTTTGCAGTAGGAAAATTGCGCTTGTTTTTTAAACATACACGCTGAGCACCGTTATCCCAGAAAAAAGCAGGAACAGCTGTTTTAGTGTGGATGATTGCATTTATAAAACTAACAGTTGATTTGCAGCAAGGCATTGCTCCCCAACTTTATGCTCTGTTATATCTGATACAACAAAGTTGTTGAGTCACAAAACCTACTGCTTAAACAACCCATTTTTCTCACATTTAAAACAGCCATAATAAAGCCCACCAAACTTCTCCAAGACTCCATCACTTTGAATCCACATTTTAATACAGCACTCCTCCTAACTGCTTTTATACATTAAAACATTAAACCTTTTCCTCTCCTGTCTTGCCCATGAGGAGCATGCAGACAGGCAATGTGAGCAGTGTCTCTTTAGATCCATCACTCCTCAGCAGATGCAATTTGGCTGGAAAACACTTGTTTTAATGCCTCTTTGACAGCTAACCACATATCACAAAATTAAAAGCTCTTCATCTTATGATGTTCAATACATTTATTATGTAAACA
>VZRN01003898.1:215780-301607 GCA_013397935.1 Dasyornis broadbenti | reverse complement strand
AAAAAAAAAAAAAAGGATGTATTATCTCGTTTCTGTGCTAAGTTCAAGCAGCAAAGATTCCTGTCAAAGGCCTCAGAAACAAACCAGAGAGACAATGCTTTTGTGCATTATTTTTCAGAGGGTAACTTAGAGGATATAACTGTGCTACCTCTCAAAAGAAGTTATCCAGCACACTCCTAGAGCTGGCTTGGATTCAAGAGCACAGTGTGAACCCCAGGAAGTTCACTCTTCTGTTATTTTACTGCGAATCTCTCACACAGTTTGTGAAAATGAACAAGTAGCCCAGGAGCTCACAATGGTAACAAAACCCACCTACATTCCACCAAGTGAATTCTGGAGAGAAAGACAGTAAAACCATTCCCTATAGCCTTATTTTCACACAGTTGTCAACATCCCATTGCTTCTTATTGATTCCTAGTCTGTAGAATACTTAATGCTGGAAAAAAAACCCAAATTGAAATTACATTTTCCCCTTGATTTTAGTTATATCCATCTAAGTTTAGAAGCTCGCCTAAAATACTAAAATACTTACTGCAGAAATGGAACCTGTTACAGAAGAATAAACCTAATTCAAGAACAATTAACATTAAAAGAAAATTACTCTTTTCTCTGAGAATAAGATGTAGAACACTCTCAGCATCAACAAAAATCACTTTCTGTGATTTGAAGATAACACTGAGAACACCATGAATAAAATAAATTCATAATGTTACTTTACAATTCCATTCCTTCACACAAACTCCTTTGAAATGTCATTTCAAAGATCACTGCATTTGCACAGGAGTAATATAAATTAAAATAACCAGTTCACAAGAAGAGAGGGTTAGATGTGCTGTTGCCTTACAGTTCATCCCTTTTCTGGCAGAGGCCTGTTCTCCACAACCAGTCTGTGCTCAGCAGAGTACAGTGTGTCCTGCCAGGTGAGTGGGGATATGCATCCCACAAGAGATGAGAAGAACTGAGCATGCAGCCCCAAATCTCAACCAGGACAACTCTCAGTACTGCCCACAAAAGCAATCTGAAACCTTGGACACTTCAGAGACACTCAGGCTGTCAGTAGGAATTCCACACTGCTACAGTGAAATAGCCCAGCTTGGACTTTGTAACTTCTGACTGCTTTCCACATACAATGGAGATGTATTAATTCCTCAGCAGATTGCACGTGCAAATTTATAACAGCTCACTGGCAAGAAACTAATACTTCACACTCCCCCACAACCTACTGGTACATCGTTTCACTTCCATCAAGATCTCACTGATGGAAACCAAAAACTGACAATAACAAAAATAATTTACAGAAGCTGTAATTACAGAATTAAGAAAAAAAAGAAGTGAGACAGAAAGCATGGCTACCAGGATAATTATTATTTTTGCATTGTTCATGGGTGACTTCTAAGAAGTGTGCCAAGTTACATGGATGATGACAGGAAATCAGAAGATGCTCATGATATAAACCTGTTTTCAGTCAACATGCTCAACCATTTCTACAAGTGCTCAACCATTTCTACAACTGCTTATTTACACATTTACATGAAGAAATACCAATGGCGTTTTACCTAATCCAGGAGAACAGCTATTGAAAAGCCTGATAGAATGCATTTAATGTAAAATAATTTTTATTTTGTAAATTATTGTAGATATGTGATATCATCAGTCACTGAGAAATTAATGAAGATATTAAAAGACAGGGTTACGAACTTTGTGTTACCCTGGAAAGAAAAGAGAGTCCAAAGTGACTTCAGTACTCAGTTTCCTGGTGGTTTTTACATCTTTTATTCATCTTTTCTGTATCACTAGGTAACTGAAGCAGCCAGAACAAGTAATCCCTGAAATCCTCCCTTCCTTCTAGAGCTGGCCCACAGGGGAATGCTGCACACACCAGCACCCCGGTATTTTAAAAGAAACCTTTCTACCAGGATTAACTGCCAACATGTGAAGTGCATTGATTTCTTTTGCTGAAAGCCAGAGGAATGAAAAACATGCATGGATTCAATATTTTCAAAAGCTTCAGCTGGACTGACAGGACAGGTAGTACTGAGCTGAGATGACAGAATCCCTGCAAGTAAATGCAGTCCCATAGTGACAAGGGGTTACCACTACCCCTCATTCTCAGTGCTTTACAGACTAACAGAAATTCAGTTGTTACAAACGTTTATGTTACACTGCCTAGTGAAGAACACTCAATAAATTTACCTTCTGAAATTCAGCAATGATACCCTCAATAAAATATGAACTCCTTAGAAATACTTGTTACATTTCCTAGGGCAAATACATCACTGTGTCTTAAAATCATCTGTGTAAATGATGGTCAAGAGAAAGACCAGCTTCTGAGTGCAAACATTTTGCTGAAGGATAAATTATGAGAGCAGATACTCAAATGAGGCTGTTTCTTTGCAAGTCATCAATATTAGCCTGAAGAAGACGAAAAAATGAAGACAAATCAACCCAGCCTGAAAAATGCACAGGTTTACACTCACTGCTGTGGGACACCAGGGAGGGAACTCGAGGTAATTAACTTAATGTGCATATGTAGCTGAAGGATTGAGGCCAGGGCGGATTAAAGAGCAGGAACTATAGCAACAGAGAAGGGACAATGGCTGAAGCACTCAGTACAAGTGAACTTTTCCACTTTAGACCTGTGGACGCCACGGACAATCCAATTCAAACTGTGACTGGGTCAAGTCACAGAATGGAAGAGTTTCAGCATGGTAAATGCAATCACCCAACCTTACTGTAAAACAGCTGACCAGCCTTTCAGGCAGATTTCCTCCTCCCCTGCCCCCATGTACCTTCATGGGGAAAACCTCTTCCACCCTGTCAGGAGCACTGCAATGTGCAGCAGAAAGTGTTCTGTACATGTCACTGTGTGTGTAAATAACTGCCTTGCACTGACTGGGGTGGATTTCCAAGGCCGATTTAACCCCTGGCACACACAAGGGTTGTTTGTATTCACAGACTTTATCAAATACCATGTAGGTATCCCAAAGGCTGTCTGGTTAAATACTGCATTTCAATATGTATAAAAGATAAAACCTACCACTGCACATGCATGTTTCTGCGAAATGAACAAAGACTTGGAACCAAATTAGCTACAAATACATAGCACAGCATAGCTTAACTAGTTTCTACAGAACTACAGAACACTGTCAGGAGCAGTTACAGTTCAAATGTAGTGTTATATGTCCAAAACACAACTTTTCTAGAAAAAATAGAACAAAATTATTTTCCCATTTAATAACACTAACTACAACTTCTACTTATTCTCTTATTTTTTTGAAAAAAAGCCAAACCAAAGCTATTTCCACATGATAAAAAATGGTGAAAAGTACTTAATATGGCATCCTGCTCTCCCCGAAAGATGGGAACAATTCACCCCAGAGGTGGAATTACATGATTGATTGTGAGCATAAATGAAAGACTGAAGTAATTTTTGTTACTCCGGCAGTAAACAAAAATACAATTAAGGAAGAACAAAATGAAACAAATTACTGTGCCATAAAGAAGTAACATTTCTGAAAATTACGTTAGGATTATTGACAGCTAAAAAGTTCTGTTTGTCTGACTCACTGTGCTTTCAATACAAACAAGACTTTTTTTAGCATGTTAGTATAAAGAATTCTCATGTGGACTTGCCATTCACTTGGGATTGCTTTGTGAGAACAGCTCCCTACTTTACTACACAATACATAAATCAATGTGCACAGCAGAACCACTAAGCACTACCACACATACACAAAATAAACAAAGATCTGAAAAAGTACCTTTGATTTTTTAATTTTCTGACCATTATCTTTTAGAGTCTAACTGCTCAGGCAAATTGAGAGACTTTGTTCTATTTCTTTTTTCTCTTTTTTTTTTTTTTCAAAGGAGGATCTGGACGCTTTAAACATTTATTTTCAGGTTTAAAGAACTTAAAAAAAAATTCTCTGAAGTTCTGGCCAAAACCAGGTTATGTACAAACAAGTTTTTCAGCTGAGATAAACTCCTCCACAGTTTTAACTCCACAATCAATCTCCTGGTGATTTCTGTATACACCTGCAGAACCTGCCAAATACTGCTGTCACCTCCCCACTGTGGTTTTACAGCCTAGATTTTTATGATAAGGCATGAAGAAGCTGACTAGCTGAATGTCTTCATTTGTCTGAGCTGTTGTGATTTTAACTGGTATTTCTAGGAAAAATTATCTTCATCATCCTACCCTGTAAGCTTCAAAGAAATCATTGAAGCTTAATAAAGAAATAAATGCAAGCAAGGATTTTTCTTTTTTTTAGTTTAGACTCTGGTCTTTTGAGTAAAAACCAAACAATTTCACATGTGATATAGAAATGAGAGGCAGTATTTGCCTATTCCTATGCAAATAGGACTATTTCTAATAATGGAGCTTGTTACTGATTTACTATTTTAAATACAACTATTTCCCCTTTCTGTGCTTCTCCTGTGCAGCTCCCTTCTGCAAATAAACCCAGTACAAGCCAGTAAAAGTGGATGAATGAAACTAAGTACAACATGATTTGCCTAGTTGCAAAAAGTTCATTTTGCCACGTGAAGTTACACCAATGGAACCATCACATCCATTAATATTTATGAGTATCATTTTGCTCTCGTTCTTACGTGATTTACCTCAATGTATTGTGAAAAGCACTTGGAAAACGTCTTCCACTCTATTTCCACTTTGACAGAAACATTCTTTTTCCTGCTCCACACACCACTCCATCCTATGCTTTCTGATTTTCACAAGAGTTCTTACAAAATATGATCTTAGCAAGCCTTGGAACATTTTAACCTAAAAGTAAATCTAAAAGTAATCTAAAGTAAATCATGCCATTTTAAGTATCTTTCAAAGCTGAATCATGGCAGCATTTCAATGAAGAAAAGAAAAAATAAAATACAAGCATCCCAAGTCAATTGCCCACATGCTTGCAGGTATTCATACAATATTTGCTTTCCATCATGATTTTAAACCTTACTGAAATTTGTGATAATGCCATAGATATGTACATTTTATCCAGTTGAAATAAAATGTTTGCCTACTTGTTTCTTTTAGCTCCACACACTTATGAAACAGTAATGTGACTTTGTCAAGTTGTCAGAGTTAAAGAGCTGTAAATGCATTCAGGGAGGTAACACAATACAGCTATTATAAGGCCTGACCTTTCTGAGAGTAATTCCGCCATTTACAGATCAGAAAACCAGACATTTTGATAAACAATACAGAAGAAAATAACTGTGGCTTGTTTGATACGTGGCCTCTACAGAAGTGTGGAGTAATGAGGGCTGGGTTTTCTTGGGTTTTTTTAGTTTACTTTGAAGAAATCCTTTATCTCTAAACTGTCCTCTAAGCCTTACAGCAATTCCTTCCAGATATGGGAAAGAGGCTGAGGGCTCCATGCATTCTGCACAAGCCTACAGGGGCACTACCACGAACATTCCGTGATTTTCTGCCCCACAGATCTCTTTTAGGTGACAACAATTCAGGCATAGGAAAAAAAAACCGTGAGAGGACCCACGATGCCTGTAGGCGAATCACACAAGAATTGTCACTTTGGGATGCATAAATGCTCCTTCCTCTTCCATCTCAGTGGATCCAAATGCATGTGACTGACGTGGCTCCCTCTGCTCACAGGATGATAGAGATGAGCAGTGCCAGGCACACCACTGGAGCAGGCATTCAAACACTGCTTTCTTTTTTAATGCCGTCATGCTGTCTCCCATGTGAGTGTACAGCACTCACAAACCTCAGTGGAATGGGCCACATCTTGTCTGAGCGGATTTCAGATCAGCTGAAGATCCCACCCGAGCAGTGGCAGAGCAAGGGAAGTACAGCCCCCAGCTGGCAGAACAGCATCGAGTTCCCAGTTAGAGGGCAACAGTGAGGAAATGGCTGCTACAGCAGCTCTCCAAAGATAAAAAGATACTCAACTTCATCCAATGTCACCATGTTAAACCAGGCATATGTATAAATAATACTATTTCTTCTTTAACCTGGAATGCATAATATATAAAAAACATGCATGGTCACTCTGTCCAAACACTGGGGAAGCAGCAGCTGTGAGCTTTCCTCACAGCAATCCTGCTTCCTAGAAAGGAAGGATTATCTGATGGGCACTGCTGGGGTGCCTCTAAGGCACAGTGTCACATGAAACCAAGCTCAGCTGGGGTGAACTAGCCAGGCTGGAGTGATCACAGAATACCCTCAGGTGGAAGTGACCCCCAAGGACCATCCAGTCTGGTCCAGACCAACCCCTGGCCCTGCACAGACACCCCAACAATCCCACCCTGTGCATCCCTGAAAGCAGTATCCAAATGCTTCTGGAGGTCTGGCAGTCTCAGGGCTGTGCCCATTCCCTGGGGAGCCTGTTCAGTGCCCCAGCACCCTCTGGGGGAAGAACCTTTCCCTGATCTCCAGCCTGACTCTGCCTTGGTCCAGCTCCAGCCGTTCCCTGGGTGCTGTCTCTGGCCCAGGGAGCAGAGGCTGGAGCTGCTCTCAGGAAGAGCTGCAGCCCCTGGTCTGGGACTGGCCATACCCTGGTCACTGTGGCAAACTCAGTAATGCACACACCTTGGATGTCTTCTCAAGGGTGGACACAGCCTGTGCGGACATGTTTTCCTAGATCTTGCAAAGAGTGTGTTCACCACCTGAAATGTGTCATCACAGACCACAGCTGGGAGGACACAGTTGACACTCACATGGGCAGGACCTCAAATGCAATTTTCAACAGGATCTTCACTTGGCAATGCTCTCAGTTTTTCTGCTGTTGCTTGCAGTGATCAAAATCCCCTCCCTTTACTGAACCCATCAATCAAATCAGAAACGCCACTCTAAGGTACATGGCTGGGACTGGACCTTGGTTGCTGGAAATAACAACATCCAACTAAGGCCAGTGGTGAGCGGGATGAAACTCCTCCATTATTTCAGTGCTCAGCTGTCCAAAGATTTCTGTGCTCTGGTTTTAACTGAACAACTTTTACTCATATTCAAAATCATTACACAAGAACAACCGATTAGAAAATACCAAAACAATGATGCAACTTGAGACCTGGGACAGACAGATCCAGGATTCCACCGTGGCCGTGTCTATCTGAGAGACTCTGTATACAGACATGTAATACAAGCTAGAAAAAAACAGCATCCCACCCTAGCCAAGGTGAGCAATCACCATATGTTTTCACAATGTTTTCAGATATATAGTGGAATTTGAACCAAGTGAGTACCTCCTAACTACAGACTCAACAACAAGGAATGCCTTCCATATTAAAAATACATTTAAGTCATCTGTTACAAGGAAAAAATGCAGAAAAAAGTTCTTTACACCTAAAACCAGATCATGCGATGTGCAGGGACAATACCAAGGTAATTGTCTCCAAGTGCCAGCGACTGCATGCCTTACATAAAGTGGAAATGCTGACCTGCAGTTTACCCAGGCAGCCACCACCTGCAAACCTGCACTGCCAGCCTCTTCCACCCTCAATATAGCCTACAGACAATTCCAATGTATTTGATACCATGAGGATTAAACTCATGCTGAGAGGCTGTAAACAGCAAGATAACTCTCTCAATAGAGACAAAGTGCATGAGAGGATAATCTACACACATCTTACCGATGCCTCTATTTATTCCTTTAACCTCTAAGCATGAGGCAGATCACCTGCAAGAGGCAGTTTTCAAAGGCATTTGAAGAACAGGGCCCTCTATTAGTTTAGGGAACTGAAGCTGCACCTTTAACAGCCTTCCCAGCTTGGCTGATGGGATAAAACCTCAGACGAAGGTGTGGGTAACTGTAGTGACTGTGCTTGTTCCCTGAAATAAATGAAAATAGCTCTTATTTCAACACAGGAAGAGAAACCCCAAGCGGGTAAGTGCTCCGGGAAGGAAATTACTTTTTGACTCTGTACCATCACCTGGCACTGGCAGGGATTGCTCTCCTCCAGGATTCTTTCTGATAGCAGCTTGTGATGTCCAAAACTTGATTCTCAAAATCTTGAAGGCACTTGATAATTTGAACTATTAATCTGCTTGTTTATTTGAACATGTTTTGCCTTCAAAGTGCTCTAGCATACTACCTCTCCACCTCAATTTTGAATGGACCCTCATGAAGAGCTGCTGTTAGCCCACAGGAAGTAGGACAAAGCCTGGCCTAGCAATGGGAAATTCTATCAATAATTGATTATAAGTGGGACCTCTGTAGAGGTAAGCTTTCTTTAGCAGCAAAACATCATCCCTCCTGAGGGCATGATTAGGCCAGCAGAATTCCTTTCATTAATTCCTCCATACAGTAATGTCCACCCTTGTTTTGTCTCCCTACTCAAACACACAGAGAAACATATTAATTTCAATATCTGAGGAGCTATATTAGAACAAATAAAAGCTGAAGGTTAATTTAAAGTAGAAAATGAGCCCATTTACTGCAAGGAGAAGTTGGATGGGAATTTTCAAACATCAGAGAATTAAATACCCAAATCCCATTAAAAGTCAATACAGAGGGGGTGCCAACTTTTGAAAAACCTTTCTAAATGGTTTAAATATAACACCATTGAGAAAGTTAAAATTCTTTAAGAAAAGATTGCAAGAAAACATTATCCCTTATTGCAGAAGGGAAAAAAAAAAGAAGAAAATATTAACCAGCAAACATCCTCAAAATCCTGTGTACTCCCCCTAGTCTGGCCTAAACTTAGCACTGTCCCATGTCTATCTATCCAATAATGAAGATCATTCCAATTTTCATTCTACCTGTGAGCAATTCCTCCTGCATCTTTAAAAATGTTTTTTGTAGGCAGTATTTAAAATAATTTTAGAGATGCTATCACATACAAGTACAATATATCACAAGGAACAACCACAGTAGCAACCCTTCGATTTCCATGGAAACCCTACTTGGAAAACAAGACACAAATCCTGGAGATACAAATTCCTTAAACCTATATAAATTCACACTTCTATGATGCAGTCTACAAACAAATAAAAAAAGGGACTGCAGTACAAAGCACCAAAATTGAAGAAGATTTATTAAGAGAATTGTTGGTAATCCTGAGGCACAGAACCCCTCGTAGAGTCAGCCTGTACAGCATCACTGACTGATCCCTTCCTGCATCCTTTGCTACATCCTTCAGCATCTTTCCCTGCATCCCGAGCCTCCCTCCCTGCATCCCTGTCATGCTAACAGCATCCCTAAAAACATCACCACAGCAGTGATGGAAGTAGCTTGGAAACTGACATCTTCCCATGTTAAGTTTTTTAAGTACTAAAAATATACCGAAGTTATCAACAACAAAATTAAAATTCACATTTTCCAGCAAGACCTTGTGGCTTGGGGTTGCAGTGCAGAAAGGAGGTCTACACAGCTATTATCATTAAAANGGATAACCCAGATTCTTGTTAATAGATCCCTTGGGGTAGATTAGAGTGGAAGGACACTGGATGATCACTGTTTGTAAAGATATATATATATATATATATACACACACACACACACATATAAAACCTAACAAAACCAACCTGCAAAACAAAGCACAGAAGGTGAAAACAAAAATAGCAAAATCGGTTAAAAGAAAGTGTCTGATCTCTTCCAGGTCATTCCCCACCAGAGGAGAGTACAGGGCAAAAACTGAGCCTTTATAAAAAAACATAAAACCTCAAGTAGGATATAACATGTGGCAACTGATTTATTGATTCTTTCTTCAAACCAGGCATTAAAAACTATTTCAAGGGTAACTTCCTAAGGCTGAAAAATGCCCTGAATGCAACACCACATTAACCTGCCCAAAAGACGTAAATACTTAAAAGACCTCTCCCAGAATGCTGAAAAAACCAAAACCAACCCTAAAAAAACCCCAAGCCAACCAAAAGAGAGGTGCCTAATTCTGGGACAATGTCTGCACATCTTGAGCCAATTCTGGTAACCTGTTCCTTTTCTCCTTTTTTTTCCTGTTACCTTTTAACTAATGCATGACTACTTCTACCTTAATAAGGTATTATAAACTTCTTCTTGATTAATACTGAGTCAATTAGTTTACTCTTAATTGCTCATGCAATTTCAGTAATTCTTCCACATATTCATCTGGTGTTTGACACATATCATAATAAATGAAGGATGGCACATCTAGCTGAACTTCCAAAACTAATATAGACAAGGAGAAAAAAAAAAATGAATCCCCAGTGAAAATGTGACTGGGTTACAAATTAAACAGTCTGAAACCTCACAGAGTAAGAAACACACTCTATGTCTGCTTGGCTTGAAGTCTGAAAGAAGTTTTACCTTCAACCACACTATCAGAAAAGTTCTGGAAAATACTTGCATTTTATTCTTACATAGAGGAAAACAAAGTGGAATCAGGGAAATACACTGGGGAACAAGTCGAACACAGACAAAAAACCAATTTATTCTCTTTCAAGAAGGCATGAAACAAAATGTCTCTCCCCATGACTATGTCATATTTCTAAATATTTTCTGCAGAAATCATCCTTTTGCAATGACAGTCAAGGAAAGCAGATACTCAGCTTGAGAGTAACAGACTTACATGTGTATCATTAGAATTTAAGGAAGTGTGAACCCAAGTAATGTATTCCAAGCTCAGCTATAAAACGCAGAGGAAGTCAAAAATAACCTTCAAATGTTTAGTGATGCTTTAATGCTCCTTCTGTAAGGTAAATCAGATCCTGTGCCTCTCTGCGTCCCCACAAGAAATGCACATCTCATCAATTAGTCCATTTCTTTCAACACATTGTAGGGAAAAAAGTGAAACATTTTGAATTCTTGTCTCCAATTACTTTTGGGAAGATGATACAAATTCTTTGCTAATTTTCTTAGCACTGAACTGCATTAAGGTGTGATTTTCATTTGTTTTTGTTGTGACACAGTGAAGAGTAACAACACAACACCTTTACAGGATGAAGCAATCTCAGGTGAGCAGTACTTCAGGTTTCTCAATTAAAAGTTACCTCTGGACTGCCCACTGCCATCACAGAACTAGAATTTCAGGAAATTCTAGCTCAGATACCTCAATTGCTGTGAAACTTATAACTGCACATGATAATCCATCTCACATACCACCAGTAACACAAAACTTTTACTAATTAAAGAAATTATGAAAACAAAAGGGGGAAAACAGGGGGATAAACCTTAGCAATATTAGATTATAAAATACAGTTTTTACTGTACTGACAATTTTTACAAATTACTCAGCAATGTCTCAAAAATGAGACAATGAAATAAACTGTCATTATTCATTCTTAAAAGGACATAAAGTGAGGAGTAAGCGTGTTTAAGACTTATGCTTAATAAGTACAGGAAGGAGATTAGACATAGAATATACGCTGCCCAGAATTTTCAGTGTCTAATATGGTGAGTATATAGAACTGAACTTGACAACAGAAACCATGACATGATTTTCAGAGGTGACAACATTCACTTTAGGAGAAACATCATTTGGCCATCAGCCAGCAGGATAAATTTGGCTAGGATGTCCATTCAGGTAGGTAAGTTAAATGCCTGGATCTTAAGACAGACACATTAAAATTCTTATCCTTTGAAGATTCAAAGATTACAAAACAAGTACCACAGTTTAACAGAAAACTGCAATCCAAACTCAGCAAGGAACCTAATCTGCCTTTAAAATGAAAAGGGAAACTTCAGGTATAAATTCTCAAGTTCTAAATGAAAAAGTAACTTATGCTTCGATATACACACCCCTTGCCACAGTAACATTTCCATAAACATACTGCAAATTTCGAGAGATCACCTGGTAAAAATGCCATCCACAACACCAACTGTCGCCTCTTCTGCAGGAACAAAAGAGCCAATCTGTGCCATGACTGTGATCAGTGCCACTTGCTTGATGTAGGAGCTCTTCCCTCCCATATTGGGCCCAGTTATTATCATGACCCTTTCACCATCTCCCTGGAAACACAAAACAGTGGTGAAATACACTGCCCTGTACATGGTGCTTCTACCAGAAAGTCTGGTGTGTGCATGTGCTTAGGAGGACACAAGACAAGTCCGCAGGAGTGTATGTTCTATTTCTAGGTGAGCAGCATTCCTTCGTTCTTGGAATTCATCACATTTACTTTTCCAGATATTATCAAGTCCCAGACGAACCAAAATCGATCTTGATTACTCTTGAGTAACATGGACACAGTGAAGGGGAACCTTCCCATTCTCCATCAAGAAGCCAAGAAATGGAGGAACTTGGTCGCCAGTACAGGAAGCAGTGAGGGATGCTGAGAGATGCAGGGCTGGATGTAGCCAGTCCAGGGGAGGCACCAGGATGAGCACAGGGATGGAGCAGATCTGTTGGGAGGAAGGGCTGGAAGAGTTGGGATTGTTCAGCCTGGAGAGGAGAAGCTTTG
Organism: Dasyornis broadbenti; assembly: GCA_013397935.1. Classification (NCBI taxonomy): domain Eukaryota; kingdom Metazoa; phylum Chordata; class Aves; order Passeriformes; family Dasyornithidae; genus Dasyornis; species Dasyornis broadbenti. The sequence goes on along the minus strand of VZRN01003898.1, from coordinate 289,264 downwards.
GGGTGACATAATCATGGCCTTCGAGTGCCTAAAGAGGCTACAAGAAAGACAGAGACAGACTTAGGACAAGGGATGGAGGGACAGGACAAAGGGGAATGGCTTTCCACTGACAGAAGGCAGGGTTGGATGGGATACTGGGAAGAAATTCCTTCCAATTGGGAAGGAATTGGCTGTAAGGATGCTAAGGCCCTAGCACAGGGTGCCCAGAGATGCTGTGGTGGCCCCTGAATCCCTGGGAAGTGTCCAAGGTCAGGTTGGACAGGGCTTGGAGCAACCTGGGGTAGCGGAAGGTGTCCCTGCCCATGGCAGGGGTTGGAATGAGCTAAGTTTTATGGCTCCTTCCAACCCAAACCATTCTGGGATTCTGTGCAATTTCTGTGAAAAGGAGAAAGTCACTGAGCTTCTAGCATAGCCAGCACTGCCCTAACTTGGTTGCGATCTGTATTCTTCTCCAGTTTTGAGTTCTCATTGTCAAATGGGAAGATCTGGAAGACCTGACCCAAATTTTACATTCATAATTTCCTGCCTTGGTATGACACAAGGGCAGTCAGAGTGGCTACAACAAGGTACCAAGACATTCCTGAGTCCAGTAACACTTGACTGCAACACAGAGACTGTGAGCAGACTATACCCAATCTTCATCAGTGTCTCTCATGATTAAAACCAGATGTAAGAAAATGAAATCAGATGCAAGAACTCATCTCAGCTGTAAGACTCCCCATGGTACTGCCCTGCGTCTACAGCTCCAGAATAAAATTGTCTTCCTCTAGTGCAAGACAATTGCTGATACAAAATTAAAACTTGTCAATGAACCTATAAAGCTTTCTCACAGCCTGAATCAAGAAGAAGAGCTCAAGTTATGCAAGGACATCACAGAGCTAGACTGTTCCATGGGGTGCGTCTGATGAAATGCACCAACTGATAATCTAAACAGAAGCCAGCACACTCCACTGCCCCACTGGAGAGGCAAGGGAGACAGAATAAGCTGTGCATAATGGACATTAGTCACACTACTTGGGGAACTTGGCAGTGATGAGGCTCTGTGATAACAGCAACCAACAGCCCTCCATGCAGCAATGTCAAAATCTTCACGGATTTGGGTTTCAGATTGGGCTTTCCTTCTGTTTATAGGGACACACATACAACACAGTCAGGACAGTCACTTATGTTATAATTCAAGTAACATAGAAGATACAGGATGTCAGTATTTATTATACATAGCAAGCTGATCAGCTTTTGCAAAAAAACCTCATCCATACAGAAGTCACAATACAGTCAAAATGCAGAAAATGCCGTTACTGGGAATAAAAGATGGATGTAATAAAGTACACATGACTATATAAGAATAAAATTCATAATGTTCTAGTCTCCAAAGTATAGTTCAGTACTGCTACAAAAACTTTGTCAGGGCTCAATACAAGAGAATTTATAGATACGTAAAACCAGAATGAGTTCACAAGTTCATCTGTTCAAATCCACAAATTTCTTGCATGCATTTGGTGTCTGTCCAGGCTTCCTCCAGCTGTGCTGTGGGACTGATGGCTGCTCTGCCAATGTTCTGGTTTGCAGAAGGAACATACACTGTAACATCAGACCAGAGAACCCCTCTGTCCTTACAGCAGATGCAGCCATAAACCAACATCTTATTGGAATTCATGGCTGAAGTTAAATGTTCTAAAACAACACATAAACATCTGGGGAGGAGAGAGGGAATGGAAAAATAAGATGTTTACTTCAGGGTAATGAAAAAAAGCTTTTCCTCAAGTTAGATATTTGACAACATTTCAGCTGTAAACATGACAGGAGATGTATTTTCCTACTGATTCAAACACATTAATTGAAAACTGGAGACACTTTATTGAACTGGTTCCCACCCACCTCTATCAGGAAAGAGACAACTCAAACTGTAGAAGCAAAAGTGATTCTGCCATGATCACTCGGTTTTGTAATATTCAGTATTTAGAAAGCCAACATAAGGACGGGACTAAAGAGGGGAAAGTGCATGATGATTCCTGAATGAAATGCTGAATTTTTTTGGAAGTGCCATTTGCCATTTGTTTGGAGTTGACAAATAATTATGAAAACATTCTCTGAAGTATTATAAAATATCTGTATCATTGTTCAGCAGAGAACAGCACTTAAAAACGGCCCCTAATAAATGCATACAAATTTGAATGCTGTATTTCACAGCAATGTCACACACTGACAGCTGTTTCATACTTTTCCTATATTTACTGTATAAAGAGGCAGAGACACATCAGAGATAAGTTGTGAGTATTTCTTTTATATTAATGAAGAACAGATATTTAATATTTATAAAAGTATATGGAGAGATAAATATTTAATGAAAAACTTCAAACAGGAATGTAATTTAAAAGACAGATTTTAGTTTATCAGGAAAAAAAGGCTGTATGACGCTACTATTTCCAGAAAGAAAGGAAAACGCATATTAGAGAAACACATAAAAACTACAAGCAATCTTAGAATTAATCTGGAAAACTGAACCTGTAACACGTATTTTGTGTATTAAAAAATTCCAAAAATTAGACATATAGTTTTGACCAAATGCAGACTCCCTATGATGACATTGTTAAAAACCCTGCAATTATTAATTTGTTTTTTGAAAATAACCATTTGAAACATGCAGTTTCCTAATTTTGAGATTACCTTTCTTTTCTTTATGGCTTAAGACTAAACAAGGTTGTAAAGAGAGCATCTGGCTGTGAGGTATCAGCAAAGGGACAGAACAGATGTGGTGACATCTTGCAACACCTCTCTGAAATGCAGTACAGCAGGCAGCAGTGTGATTTAACTACCTATTCCAACTTACTGGCCAAGCAGCTCATCCCAGTTTCCTTGCCTTGAATGATTCTGAAGCTCAGTCAGTTTCTTGGTACTTACTGAAAGGTTGGTGGTGTTTGGAACATATTGATCCTGTTCTCCCAGTAGAACATTGATCACAGGGTGCCTCCCATTTTTTATGATTATTTGTCGGCGATTATCTTGCACAGTTGGTCTGCAAAAAAAGAAAGGTTTTAATTTCAGTGCTCTTTGCAACTGATTATTTAGAACTACTGTAACTAAAGCCTGTAGGAGGGTCACCTAGGATGTAGGTTTTTGTGGAAAAAATACAAATTATAAAAATTAATTACTGCCATCAAGTATTTCTAAAGTCTGAGAAAAAAAGAATACTGGAATAAAGCCACAGAATTTTAAGACTGGAAATTAACTAATACTTGGGACTTTAAAGGGAAGGATGTGGGGAGTGAGATTTTTCTCATGTTGAAGAATGACAATGCAATTTCAAAGGAAAATGAAAATTAAATAAATGGCATCCTACAAACACAAAGTACAGGGGAAAGAGATACAAATTGATAATGGTGGGGGGGTTTAGCACAGTTGTACTGCTGAGATGAAACCAATACATAGACAGTCTTGGGCCTTGTACTACCTCTCCAACAGCATTCCTTAAACTTAAATCCACTTGAAGTCTGCAGAGTGGACACTCAAACATCTGATGGTGATCTCTGGACAGCCCACACCATCACCTTTACATCTCCTGCTGCCTGAGAGCCCTGATGCTGTGAATTGTCTATATAAAGGAAGAGCCTCCCAGCACACTGCAAGAGGGGCTCACCTCTCTCCAACTCTGCTCCTGCCCTGAATCATTTACCTGCCTCAGGTAGGGCCATACAAAACAATCCTCACAAATCAAAAAACATTCCTCCAAAATACTTAATATTAAAGCCCAGTCTTTTCTTCAGTATCCCTTCAAAGTTAATTATTGACACCTTCCCTGCAGCTGAAGTTTCACTGAGAAGTCTCCTTCCTGCTAGTTTATAAGCTCTAAGCCACTCTAAAATTCACTGAATTATTTAAACTCTGTACAGTGAATTAATCAGATTTTGGGTTGTTTTCTCATCTGAGCATACAGAAATAAGTGAGCAATTACTTTCAAAGAGATTTTGATAGAGGCGCAAAAGATCCCAAGAGTCCAGATGTGATCTATATTATCTTTAATGATGTATCAAAGCAGAAGAATTTGCAAGTGGATTTCTCTTCATCCATCTTTCTATGTGGGTCTAGGGCAGAGGCAAGAGCTCACCTCATCAGACCTCACACATGATTCCAGGTGAGACATCACCACTGTTCTGCAACTAAAATTTACCTGATAATTACCTGAGATACACCCCTGAAACATACCTCAGATAGCTCAGACTCTTAGGAATTAGAAAGATATCATAAGCTCAGACTTTGTTGATAATAAGAAATAACGACGATAATAATAATTTAAAGAAAGAAAATAATTTAAAGGAAGGAAAAAAAAAGACAGGAAAAAAGTCCATGTGAAGTCCAACATTTATTTATGTGTAAGTGAGATACCATGTACTAGACCCAGGTCCAACAACTAACATTAAGATGTCAAATTTGAACTGCAATGTTTACAGATTTGCATTAAACTCAGAAGTGTTGCTCTGTAAAATCAGATTAAATTGAAACTACTGTAAACTATTTTAATAGTGCATTTTATCATAGTACACATATTAAAACTTAATTTATTTTAAATATACTCTTATAATTCTGTATAAAATCCTAAATAAAAATTAAAAATTAAATATTGATTACCTGCAGTAGTCTCCTTGTTTGGCCACCTGGGCCAAAGAGAACAGGCAGTCCACCGTTGCTAGGTGACAAATGGCTTTAGACACGGGGTGATAATGTTCACTGAAATGGCTGCATCAAAACAGAGAAAAGTTACACCAAAAAAGGGAAAAAAGTAGTTCCTTACAGATACAAAGGAACTGTCAAAATGCACCCTATGCAAGCTCCTCACAGGGCTCTTGTGCTCTTTAAATCACCCTGAATCCAAATCTCCCAAGAGGGTATGAGATACAACATGAGGACTCATCTTAATCAAGGTGGACTTCACTTCCCATTCTAACAGTGAATTATTTTTTAAGCACAAAAAAATCAGGCAAAATTGAATTAATTAGATAGCGTGCAAACTGCAAAGGGTCAGCAGTTGATCCCTGCTGCCTAAATGAGGTGTACAAAAATGCCACAATTTATCAGAATTTATATAGAATATCAGCAGTTGAATCCCAGCTATTGATACAATGTCAACCATAAGTTACAGTCAAAAAAGAACCAAACTAGAGTGTTTGAACATACGAGTTGTCTAAAATTTCAGTGAAGTATGCTATCTACAACAGAAAATTTGTTTTCAATTTATGGTGCTGCTTTCCCAGTACAATAATAAGGTTACGAGGAGAACAGAGTTTTCACTAGAGCTCATCCTCTTAATCTTCCAGAATGTCTCTTCTCCACTCTCCTAGTCTCAAAGCTACAATATAGAAGATAAAACCAGCAGGGGAGCAAAATTTAATAGAGAATGACAAATGAATGGAGGAGTGGGAAAGAAGAGCACTTTCCCAAACACAAGTCTTTCCTTTTTTCTGCTGCTCTCATACACCACTACTAAGAACAGTCAAGTGAACACGGAGAGAGCTGTTTTTATAGTACTGTAAAGGAAACACAACTGGAGAAGTTTGAATTGGAATGTTTTTGCAGTTTCTACCCAATTTTCAGAATTTCTAGGTTCCTAATGAGAAGCAAATCCAGTGAGACAACTTGAGCAGAGACTTGGTAAGTTCTTGCACATTATCATTGCATGACAAGAGGAACAATTTCAGTGGTTCTGTAATTCATGGAGGTAAAAAATTACAGATAATCAAAAATTAAAGGCATTCAGAAGTTCAGGAAGTAGTTTTTAAACTCCCATTTTAAAGATCCTTTGGCTAAATAAGCTACCCCATTGACAACCCTGATCTCAGACAAACAGATATACCAGATGCGAGGGACAATAAAACTCCCACTACTTTCTAGCAAACTTGCATAGTCAGGGTAGCATACAAAATATAAAAAAATACTAAAACTACTACATCATATTAATAAATAATACAATAAAACAAATAAAACCAACTAGATTCAGTTTCACTCAGAGTCAGTTGTACTTTCAGATTCTCAATGCTGTGATATTATTTTTCCAACTTTGGAAGACACTTAATACTCTTAATAGTGTATTTTCATCAGAATTTTAAAATGCAGAGACATCACTGCTGGTCTCAGGACTCAGGCTCAAAGGTCTTGCCCTCAAATGCTTTAAAATTAAGAAGAACATTTTAATGGACTTCTTGTGAAGTTGCTGTGGACAACATAATTATTAACTTCTTTGTTACAATAAACATTTTTCTCTTTCAGTTCTTACAGCAGAACAGAACACAATGGTGAAAACTGACTCTATTTGATGAACTCACTCTAAGAAGCAGAGCCACTCGGCGCTGCAGTCAAGGACGAGCTGCTCCCGGAGCTGGTTCAGGAGTCTGTAATTTTCTATAATGAAAGGAGAGTGGAAGCGGCTGATAGCTTTTGTGCTGCAACAGGGAGAAAGGACTGATTGGAAATCAGGGTTACCAAGCAATCAGCTACACCATCTACATGCAAAATTGAACTCGTTTTCTTAATCTCTGTGAGCCTTGACAATGGCTGTTTAAAAAAAAAAAGTTATTTCATTGTGATACCAAACCCTATTGATTCCAACGACCTTTATTGTAAATAAAGTGGTCAGTCATGGCACCACTGCCTACTCAGAAGGCTTTGAAATGCTGTGCACAGTGTGCCATTATCATCCAAGCTTACACATTTCACAAAACTGCTCAGAATATCTGCCCAGGTGCATGACTTTTCTGTGACTTGTTGCATGTACAATGAACTAGATAAAAAAAAATTCACTTTGAAGAGGAAAACTTCATGATAAGCCTGAAATAAACATACTAAATACAGAGTGCCTTGCTAATTTTCACTCGAGGCACTTGCTATTCATTTATGTATTTTCATTAAGGACTCAATTTGGCATATCCAGGTATTCTTTTACAGAATCCAGATTAGCTGTAATTTCTTCACCATGTTAATTTTGTCTGATCTGTGCACTTCTAATACTCAATTCTTGCGTAAGTAAATAGAACATCACTTCAGAGTTCACTTTGGTGAGACATGTCTGTGCTTACACATCACATACTGGGGTTTGTAGAGAATTCAGTATTTACAGGGACATTATAACTCTCAGGTATTCAACCCATTCAAATCATAAATCAAATCCCTGGAAAGAAAAAAATTCAACTACGTAAATTAGTCCATCTCTGTTTCACCTGCTGGAAAATTATCCAAAATCAAGCTTACATTAAATCAAGTACCAAAGCAAGAAAAGCTTGACTGTATGAGTAAGTAAAATGATATTTTAAATGCATTGAATCTACTGAGATGTATAAACAGATGTCTGCACAGCTACTTTAACCTTTCTGAATAAAACAAGAACAATCAAAATTTTATGAAGGATTTGCACGTGCAAGTTACAGGCACAACTAAATCAAGGCCATAGCTCTGACACTAGTACCTTCACCTTGGAACACTGAGTGAATAATTCCATGTTCTAAGGATCTACTGAGCAGAAACAAATGCTGTAAGAAATCTAATTTTTTCAGTTTGGGTGTTTTGTTTTTGCTTTTTTTTTTTTGCTTTTAAGCAATAAATTTACTATTTGGTTGGGTTTTCAACTAAAAAAAAACCCCAACATATCTAAACACATGGGACAACGAGAATGTGATGTAATTAGTTGTAATACCAAAATACCTCATTTTTTCTTCTATATTAAAACAAAACAAACTTCAAAGATACTTTACATACCTACTAACCATAACCCAGTCAGATGGCACAGATGACTTTTGGGAATTCTTGACTTCTATCAGAAACTAAAAGAACAGAAATGTAATATTACACATCAAGTGAAGTCAGGAAGACTAGAGAATCATAATCATCATTTATCAAGTAACTGCAAGCATCAGAGGAAACTCATATTCAGCCTGAAGAGAATGAGTAGACCAGAAGGGAATGTTCTTCTTTTCCCGAAAAAACCTGGGATTATGACATACAAACCCCTTCGGTATCTACAGAACCTTGCTTCAGCTTCAAATGAACTTAGGGTCAGAAAAGGAGGCACAGGGAAAACCAGCAGCAATGTCAAGATGCTCAGTGCACTGAAATTTATGTGACGTGTTTATTGCAGTATTTTATATGATTCATGTCAGTTATCTTTGTAACAATAGCCTGAGGTCCTGGATGTCAGGGAGTTGAGACATTCTAACATCACAGAATTCAGCTGGAAAACGAATTTCCTGCAGAGATTAGGTTAACACAGAACCTGAGCACATTTACGGAAAGCCGTAAGACCCACGTCTGACAAAACTTTTCCATTGTAGTTAATAAGAATTTAGACAGAAACTTCCAGAGGAGCCAGCAATTGCCCTAGATACAAGGATAACAATCTTAACACATGAATACAGCAAGGACACAGTACTCTAATTCTTTATTCACCCAAAATACAAGATATTTCTCTGTTGTGAGGGAGCATTTGAATTTTACACCAGGGTGCTACAAGAACATAAGAATATACTATACAAATCTGAGGAAGAAAGAACTCAAATCAAATAAACTCCTGTTCTAGACCTGTGTTATAGTCCTCCCATACAATTCGGTTTCCATTACTTCTATTCCTCTGGTATCTTTCCTTTCCTCACTGAGCATCTTCTCTGACCCCTGTCTGCTGCCTCTTCTGGTGTCTGTGAAACACCCACACTGGATGTCATGCAATAAGAGCTAACCCCAACCTCTGCAGCTCCTTTCCTCAAGGCACCCAGACACATCTCTGTCTGCAAAGGTTTCTGAGCCGTGCTGTGCTACAAAGGTCTTCTCTCTGAAATGTGTGCAATGACTGCTGGCTCTGAAATCACTTTTCAGTACTTCCTCAGATGCTCTCCTCTCTTTGATCAGTTTCTCTCTTTTCATTTACTTCACACAGATGGCAGCTATTAACCCAGCTTCCCTGAGAGAAACCTTTCAAATCCTACTCTCCCTGCCTCAAACAATACTCAAACACTTTTCCACTTTTCCCTTGGATTTCAGCTTCTGTGCTGACAGTCCATCCAACTCCTGCGCCATGTGTTTCCTGTTCTCAGCTTCACCCTCAACAGGAATATCTGCTTCAGGTCTTTACCAAAGGCTGCTGTCTCTTAATTCGTGCGTTCCCTCATTTTCAGCAGTGCCTGTTTCCTCCCTCCTGTGTCTCTTGGATCTTCCTCAGCCTCCTAAGTCCCCCAGGGGCCGATTCCAACCCCCTCCCTCCCTGTCCTCACCCACTCCTCTCTTCTACTCACACCTTTCATTCTGTTTCCTAACTCCTTTCTTTCCCCAATTTTCTGTACAGTTTTTTCTACTTTCAGTTCCAGAGGACAACACTGAGCAGTGCCACCTCCCTGTTCCTTTCAGCTCCCCCACAAACATGGCAGATCTGTTGTCTCTGTTGTTTACCACTGAACTTCTCAACTCACTTGATCATGTCCTGCCCACACACTTGCACAGCATCCATGAACAAAAGTTCCAGTCCAGAATGCCATTTCTGAGAACTGGAAGTAAAACAACACTTACCACTCCTTACTACTGCTCCCTCTTCTCTCCCATCTTTCAAACTCCAGTCTGACTCAGTACTCAGAAATCCTTTCACCAGTTCTTCAAATTAACCAAATGCTATGCTTCCTGGTTCTCTGAGAGTATTCCAGCACTTAATAGCCATACAATTAACCTTGGAAGTGTGTGAGTGTTTTTACATAGACAGAGAAGCAAAGCATTACTGAACCAAATTCAACTGCACTGATGTGTTTCTATTATTTAAGTCACTAAAGTGATTGACTTAACAAAGAGTCGCACAGTAAGAAAGCTGTTCTTCAAAGTTGTACAAAGGATTATAGTCAAATGCCTTCACGAAGCACCACACTCAGTGAATAGTTCCAGCTAGGTCCCACTTTTAAGCTATTTTCTAGACAAGAACGGGTACAGTCATACATAATAAACCCCACAGTACCTCTTGACCCGAAACCGTAACATACTCTGCAGAAGGGTTCTTAATCTGTTTACGAATATCCAGCAGATGCAACTGGATTTTAGAAAGCACATCCTGGATCTCCTCCTTTTTCTTTCGGATGACAGGGAACTCTGTGAGGTCCTTGAACAACTGTGTTTTATCTCCAGTCCTAGCCATAAGAAATGTAAGATAAAACAATGGTAAAAAGAGAGAGATAGTCCCCAGTTCTACTGGCTGTGTCCTTATTTTGTTATTTTCATTTGTTTTAACATTAGCTTAACTCCCTTCCATATACAGATTTTCAGGTGCTTAGTCATAGTACAGCCCATTTACTGAGAGCTGCTGTACTTATGATATAAACAGAAAGGCACTCTGTATACAGAGCACCCCAACTGCTTACAATACCTTTACTGCAGCTAAATGTGAAATTTTAGATAATTTCTGCAAACCATGAACACAGATTTTTGACACATTTAGAATTTTGCCAAATTTGGGCATATTTTTTAAGGATTGCATGGAAAAACACCTCCCTCAAGGCCCTCATCAAAGCAGAACGCCATCAGTACTTTCACAGAGTAGCTTCCTTCTTTTGTGCAGAAAACATTACACAGAGCACTTTAAAGTACATAAAAAAACAATGCCCTTTTCTAGTTTCAATGCCAGAAAAAATGATAGAATTGTTTTGGCAGCGTTAGCTCGGCTCAGGATTGAAACCTGAAACAAGCAATGCCATTCAAATGGTTAACACTCTGGGAAGCTGAACTAGTGATTAAAAAATACAACTGTCAACAAAAATAACGAAAATTTAACTTACCCTAATAAGTATCAGGCAAACAATAAAAAGCAGTGTGATCTGCCCTAAGTTAATTGCAATATAACTTTGCATTTTAGAGCAAATACAGAACTCTACAAGTTAATTATACAATTACCTTGAAAACTAGTATGTGAGAGCAAGTAATTAGTGAAGTGAAAGTATTACAACATGGAAGTAATAAAAAAATCGAATATTCAACTTACTCCACTACCCCTTTGCCTGCAAATGGAACTACAGCTGGAGCTAGTGACAAGACAGGTAACACAGAGCTGTGCTTTGGCTTTGCACTCCATTGTCGTTAGTATTACGTAAGTGACAGTAAAGATGCCACTTTAAAGTACAATACCAATTTTTAGAAACGATTTTGTGGTAATTAGACTAGTTTCCATGGGAATGCAAGGGGGAAAAAAAAGATCACTAGTAGCCAATAGCTGATTTTGAAGACTGTCACTGCTATGTGATGCCTACAAGAAGTTTTAAAGTTGGCAGTTTAAAAAACACAAATTCCAAAATCTCAAACTCCCCATTAAAAAAAAAAATAAAAAAAAAACTGGAGCAAAGGGATTGAGAACAATTACAGGATTTTATCCACACCTCATAACAAAATTAACATATGATGCAGTATGTGCACAAGGGTGTGTGTGCATGAATGGATGTGAGTAGAAGCCATGATTTTGATGAAAGAAATGTTTTGAGTAAAAGTAATACTGCCACATAAATTTGAGAGCTATATAAAGGCCAAAAATAAGTTGGTTTAATCATTTTGAATAAATGTGAATACAATATACCCATTCTGTGGATTAATTATATCTTGTATACTATTCTAGCCATCATCAATACAGTAGCACAAAAAAACCTGCACGTTTTGAACCCACCTACAGTAAATCTGTATCATTTAGATACAATCTGTTTTGTCATAAACTGTCACAACTGTAACTGGTCACCAGGCATCAGCAGAAATCTCATAATCCCACCTTTCCAATGGGCAGAGGAAATCCTTCTGCCCTTCTCAGCTTCTAAATTTATACACCTTGGATCTATCTCTAATTCAGAAGCAAATAAAATTAAGTTTTAGGCGTCAATTCTTAGATTTGCTTTTAAATCTCAGTTTGGAAAAGATAAAAAATGTTTTATAAACCAAGTGAATGTTCATTTTTAGTCTGTTTTGAATACAGAAGTTACAGCTATGCTGCCTCCATAGAACAACACACTAAACTTTATGTCACAGCCTCAGCAAAGAATCCAGGGGTAACTGCAGAGGCAGCAGGTCTTCAGAACAAACAGTACACACCAAATTATTTAAGGATATTCTCCAACGTAATGCAAATTAATTCCAATTTAGCATTTTCTTCCTCTGTCTACATTTTTTTTCCATGGACCAACAATGAACGTAATTAAGACAAAAAAGGGCAGACAGCTTTGATGAATTCTCACAAAAATAGAGAACAGCATATTCTTGACAGCAGAGCTGCCACTCTGCTGAAAGTCAAGTCTCTCTTCAAAAGGAATAGCTTCTCTTAAAAAAATAAATTAAAAAAATAAATTAAAAACCTGTTGGACAAATTAACATAATGCAAAACATATTCTCCTGTAAATTCAACACCCAAAACAGGTGAGAAACTCTCAAAAAATCATTCAGCCTGAGGCAGAAACCCACTGGGCAAAATACTACCTCACCTAGTTTAACTTTAAAAAAAGAATGTAAGCCATAGATGACAACAACCTCTGCTTTAACTAAAAAGAACTGTAGATACATAAATATAAAATAAAAAACATAAAACTGTGGTGTATTAAAACTGGATGCATAATTTGCATAGCTGAAGACATTTAATCAGAAAGCCTATGAGGCTTATGAAGATATATGAAGAATCATGTATTTTCTCTACTTACTTGGCTGCTTCTTCATTAAGGATCTTTAAATACTGTTTTACTGGGGAGAGAAGGTCTGGGATTTCCAACAATGCGGTTTTTAATAGAGGACATCTCACATGGGAATGTATAACTGGGACAAAAGCTTGAATTTCCAAGTCCAGACGAGACAGGGTGCTGACTATCAAGAAGAATTCCTGGGTAGAGCACTGAGAAGGGAAGCAATGTCTGAATCATTACAATGTATTGTATCTTTATTAACAGATAATGTACAGGTACTTTCATGTTTTGAAAATCTGACAGAATGCAAATCAAATGTATGGACAGTAACAGAACTGCACCACCTTGCCCCGTTCAGGGGGTTAATTAATCACACCAATAGTCTCAACCATTGTCTTTTGGAATTTGTCAAGAGCTAATCCCCAGCACTCCTGTAGCTGGGGGTAGATGCACATTCAAAAGCAGAAACGGGGGCAATAAAGTGCAAACAGCAAAAAAAGCAGGTTGGGTAATTTGAAGAGCACCACACATTGTCCATACAGTCCAGTGCACCCCCAGGCTACTGCCCTGGAAGGACAGGGCTTAAAAGGCAAGGTGGGGGCACAGACAGGGAGAGTCTGGGAACAAGAGCACAGAAAGGAGGAGAAAACATTCAGAAAAAGGGAAAATCAGCATGCCCTGTTTAAAGTGCTTGTAGCTACTGTCAGCTTGGGCTCTGTCTGGCTGCTCCCAGGTCTGTGTGAGGAGAGACAGAGGAGAACACACCAACACACTCTTCATCCTTCATCTTCTCCTCATCACAACAATGAAAGACTTTCCTTCCTCATTCAGGCAGTGATCCAAGGTATTTTCTACTGAAAGGGAACATCCCAAACTGGGGCCAAGCACACACAGCACTCTCAGAGCCTCATTCATGATATGAACAGAGCAGGAGAACATTGGTTCCCTTCAAATAGCTCCTCACTAAAAGCACCAGCTTTAAAAGAGAATCTGCTCTCTCTTTTTGAACATAAATGTTACTTGTTATGTTCAAGCATTCTGCTGTCAGGTTCTAGATTCTCCTCAGTGTCAGCAGGGTTTATTACCTTTATCTGGTTTTCAGGAAGGGCTTAAGCAGTTACTAGCTCTACTGAAACAATTCCCTCCTGCACACTCCAATCCCCTCCCCAGCTGCCCCAGGCACCTGAGAGGCTCCTGCCCACCCCCAAAGGAAGCAGTGCTGATTCTGAAATGCTCTGTACAGCACTGGATTTGCATTTGTGCTGACCACAGCTGCACACCAAATGGAAACCTGATCCTATGGGACACTCAATATTCTCAAACCTTGCTAAATTCAGTCGCACTCCCAGGACATTCAAATTCCAGAAAGTTTGAAAAAAGTTGTCCGTCAAGAATTGTGCTGGTATTTTTTTATATTTTACTGATCTGTAGAAACATTCTTCCTTTAGTCTTCTGAAATTCTTTTATCAGTCAATTGACAATGCTGAAAGAAAACCACTTTATTTTCCTCACCTGAGGATGCAAGAAAGGCAGTAGGATATACAATATTCTTTGTATGCCACATCCTTCTGTTCCTACATTTTTTTCTCTCTTCTACCACAGCAATCTAGGATTTAATTTCTGGACAGGACTGTGTGGTGATCAGTATAACACTGCTCACAGAAGAGATAGACTACAGTGAATCACTATTCATAGGACACACCTACATTTTTATTTTGTCATCCTTTGTCATTCAGTTTCTCCCTAAATGTAAATTCTTCTTTCTCTTCCTTCCCATGCTCAAATGCAAGAACTAAGGCAATTCTCTCATCTATTACACTGTAGTTACTTCCCAGGAATGTACCCAAACACAGAATCTGGTACTAGCCAAAATGCAATTTAACCACAGTTAGGAATTCAGGAAGGCCACAGACACTGCATTCTGAATGTTTCTGGAAAACCTAAGATCATCTACTTTACAGAAACACAGAGTTAGGGACAGAAGAGACCCATTAGGAGGTTTCCCTACAAATGCTCCAATTTTTCTGTGTTATTTATCTTTTTGTGTGCTCTCAGGCCATTATATTCCAAGATACTGTGTGCTTACCACTAATCCATAATGCAACTATCCTCATGTAAAAGTTTTATCAAAAAGCATAAATTTCCCTTCCATTAAATTAATCCACATATCTCTAGTTTTACTCTTTTGTATTGCACTAACTCAACTGTTTCTTTGCTGTTAACACCCTTCAAATACCTCTAAACCTCCTGTTCTCCTTTAATCATCAGTTTAATTAAAAAAAAAAAAATGGTCTTTCAGTCTTACTTCATAAACAATCCATTATTTTGCCTCATGAAAACTCCAGGTTTCCTCTGCACTTGCTGCAATTTATCATCACCTTTCTGATAATCTGGGACTTACTTCCTCTATCTTGCAAAACTTCTGACAACAAAATAAAACAAAACAATAAAGGCGTAAAGATGTCAATGGTGTTTAAAGTCAAAGCACAGAGGAAAGGCCTGAAACTGCAAACAAATGATAAATCCAGGCTTGGACTCAAAGTCAAATAAAATACATTATGACTGGTTGCATCATCATCCACATCCATGCAGAAGAGGGATAAAATCCTACCAGACTTGCTTGGACTACAGAGTGTGCCCAGGGAGGCCATGGACACTGCTCAAGAGACCCCAGAGGCAGCAGGGAATTCACAGCAGAACAGTGCCAGGACAGTGGAATGGGCAAATATGAGCACCAAAAAACACATCAGTTCCACAGCTGCTATTTTGGGGGGGTGGGGGGGGCTGTAATGCTTCTTTTTTTAAAAAAAAAGAAAATAAATAGGGCCTTGATTAGTACACAATCTCTAAGACTGGGAAAGGGAAAGGTTTGTGGGTGTATATGAGAACACCTGGCTGAAGTGTTTGCCAGTTAAGGATGGTGAGGCTGGTAAAGCTAAGGCTTCAATAAGAGAAGAAAGCTGGATTTCAAAGCACTGTCACCTAAAACAACACTTGAAGTTAGGAGATTTGTCAGAAGATGGATAACGAACATGGTTAAGTTCCTCACAGCAACTCTGATGGCCTACAGCACACTGTAAGAGTCACCCAATGTGACTACAGTTGAGAGACCTCTGGAGAAAGGGAAATTCACCATGTTTTACTGCAAACAGCCTTATTAAACAGAGTGCCCCCAAGAACAGTGGTAAACATAACCCTTTTGTGCTTATTCAGAGTGTTCCTGTTTCCTCCGGCTCCATTTTAGTAACACTGCAGGATTTTGCATCTAAAATTTAATGTCTCCATTGCAGAAATAATTTACTAAGCAAACAGATAACTTGGAATAGGTACATTTAAGTACCTCTGAAAAGCTGAGCTCCACTACAGTGGGACTATTTCAATTCAAATTCTAAGTAACCTTACAAAAGATACACAATTGTGTTGTAAATTAGAAGCTTTTAAAATACAGTAAAAACTGTTTAGATAAAGCAGGATTAGCAGTCTTGCATTCACAGAAGATTCTCACAAGCTTATCCAATGCTATTTTTGAAGTCTAGTTTTGAGATGCCACCAATGATAGCCATAACTTCTCTGGCACTAGAGAAACCTCAGAGCTGACAATGATGCCAAACAATAGTTTCAACCAACAGTTTATCAAACTGTCATGAAAATGGGATGTCTGCCAGTGAGGATGCAGGCAAGATCACAGAGATCTAACACCCTCCCAGCAACACTGACAGCAATTCAGCTCTGTTTGCATTACTGAAATTATTTCCAAAAGAAACCCACAGCTGACAGCCACTGACCACTCACCTCAAGTTAAAAACATTTTAAATAATAAAAAATATGGGTGTCTAAATGAAGTGTACATTTATCACTCCTTTCAAATTGTAATACCCACCTTTATCTCTTTAGCATAGACAGCAGACCTTAGTTTGGAAAAAATGAGGTATTTAGGATTTCTAAGTCCCCTTGTTATGACTTTAAATAAATCAGCTTAACAGGGAACAATTTCGTCAAATCAGCCTTTAGCATTACAAATCTAAACATATCTGTGATGCAGATTCTTTAAAAGACTGAAGTGCAGTATAAGCAAGATGTGCATGCTATTATCACAGTGGAAATAAAAGTTTAAAAATACAAAGTATATGTTAGTTGAAGTCAAAGGATTATCCAATGGGGGAAATGTATTTTAAAAGTTCTATACAAATAGTAACTAATTTCTTGGGCCTTGTCTTGGGGTGATTTTATGATGACACTCTATTCCTGATCATCTGCTTTATGCCCAGAAATGGGTCCTATCGCTTTAAGCTGAGTCCGGGGGCGGGGCGGGAGCCAGGGAAACTCAATGCGAGTTTTCTTCAAGCCCTTACCGGCGGTGCCCTGCGGATACGTGTTATATTGTTGCTCTTAGCTAGCTCCGTTCCTGTTAGCTAAGGGAAGAAGTTTTCACTGGACTGCAACAGTAATCACCTCCGTCAGCTTTTGTGGTTTCTTCTGGAACAACTCGGCTTAGCTCTTGTCTGAGATCGTACCTGGAGCTGCGGGGACACCCCATCTCGGCCAGACCTCGGGAAAAGCTGAGCCAGCAAAAGAAGGGACTTTAAAATCCACCACTTTCATCTGCAGTGAAGAGGAGACCAACAAGGTTGGTCTGTTCCCATTTGTTTTTTCTCGTCCCCGACGAGCTGTGAGGACTCTTCCCTCACCGGAGACAGAGCTGTCCGCCATTTTGTTTTTTCCCCAGCACGTGGCCGGTGGAGTTTTTTCCCTTCTCCTGGCATTTTGAGTTTGTTTGTTCTGCTGTGGGTGTGTGATAGATACATATCATAATATTGGCTTTTCACAAATACTAGAATAGATGCTATGTGTATGATTTTAATTTTACAAAAGTAGCCTTGCTGTGAATATATAGCTATGTAATAATAATTAATGCCTTTCTTTCTGTTACTTGCTAGTCTTAAAACATAGTAGTGAAATAGCTAATATAGGTTACTGTGGAATGCTTAAACTGTCTGTTAAATTGGATAACATCCCACGAACAGTGTACTAAAAAACTTTACCACTAACATCTCAACTATCAATACTTGTCGACTATAAAGCCTACCACCTAAAAAAAAATAACAAAACTAACTAAAACCACAACCAAAAAGACTACGCGTGCTCTAAAAAAGCGGGTCCAAGTAACACAGTTCTTAAAAAATTTAAAACAGTTTTTGGAAAAGTTTAATTATAAATTAGGTTAATACAATTTAAAAAGTATTTTTAAAGTGTCTCTATCTATAGCAAGTGTGCTTTTTGGCTAAATGCCAAACACCCAACGCTATTACTTGTACTTTATTGTCTTTATCCCCTATTGTCTATTATTAAACCTTTAAATCCTAACAAAAAAGTAAACCCCTTTTTTCACAGGTGAGGGGTGTGGGTAAGGTTCTGAAGGTTCAATATCTAACAGTTATTCATTTCTTTTGTGTCGTGTGGGCACTTTGTCAAATAAGTTTTTATTTCACTTTCACCGACCAATATTTCATGTCGGTGGCAAGGGATTGCTAAAACCACTTTTCTTAGAAGAAATACTGATTCCAGCGTGTTTTCTCCCAAAACTTGTCTCTAAACTGAGACAAGCATACATAACAGATACTCATTCCGTAAGCGAGAAAACAAACCAAAACCATAACATTTTTCTTTGAATTTTCTGAAAATCACACCCTCTTCAATGAAGTATCAGGTGTACCTTCTACGGAAGGGCACATTTTCAGCATCACTGAAAGATTTTTAACACTTAGCACCCAGCTGAGCTGCACCCTTGTCCTCTGAGGAGTCTGATCGTGTCAGGGAAATAGTGAAATATTAACTGTAAGGCAAATCCGTCCGGGGAGGCTGTGGGTAGACAAGCAGCAGCTACCCCTCTTGCAGCATCGGCCTACTCTATTCTGCTCAGGTGAAGAGCCTGACATGTGAGCAGGAAACCTTTAGAGCCTGATTCAGAACTGAAGAGGTTTTCCCAGCTGCAGCAGCTTGTCAGGAAATGCGAATGACGGAGAGCCTGGGGTTGAAGCTAGAGGCAGAACAAACTGAAATGATGTTTTACTACATGTAGTGGTAAGGTTTGATTATTGCTCTCATGCCTAGGGTAAACAACTCCTCTTTAATCTGTTTTGTAAATTTAATAGCCTATTGTTATGATTAGTTTGTCCACTTTGGTGACTGTGCTTTAGTCAAAAAAATAATGTTTATTGAGCAAAGGATGCAAATAAGATAAACATATATGGGTTGAGCATGTATCAATATTTATCTTCTGAAACACTGAAAAACCATGCATGAAAACAGCAAGAAACATTAGGTTGGCCCTGTAGGACACACTTCTAGAAGTACTGATGGCATGTTTACTCTGCACTAGTTTTAAAACCTGTTCAAACATCGGTCACTGACACTCTTTTGCCACACTGTAAGGCAAGGCTGAACAGTCTCCACTTCAATTGAGGCAAAAAAGAGTAGGGTCCTGCCATTCATGTTTCCTGCTGCTCCCAGAAGGAAATGTGTGTGGTGTAAGTTGTCCTGGGTGGTTTAGTGATTCTCTTCAGGCTCCAAGGCGTGGCTGAAGTGGTCATAGAAAACCCCAAGCACCACTTCTGCCACCAAAGCCTGATGCTGCATCAGCTGTAGGCTGAGACAAAGTTCTTTAAAATTCCCTGTCTCTCAGATTCATTTTGCAGTCGACTTCTGAGTGCTACCGAGAAGCCTTCAAACATTTCATCTCCAGTCACCCTTCTTTTTCCACAGAGAGGAGCCCCCTCTGCAGTGGAGAGCATTTCTGGCAAGGTGTCAAGTGCTGGACCTGCACAAACTGAGAACAACCAGTCCTTGTCAAGAAACTCCTCTCTCCATGGCAACTGCCAACATTGCGCTTGTCTCCTTAACCATTCCCATAGTCCTTTTTCAGGCTGGGGCAAAATTACAGCTGAACTGTAACCCCCAAGTTAATACCTAATTCACACTGCAAAAATACTGTTCTAATTCCAGACTGCTTATACCTGGGTTAAATCAGAAATTTATCTTGGTGGTTTGAAGCAGTGGGAGCTTGTGAAAGGCCAGGTTAACAATTGCCAGCTTTAATTACACTACCACTAAGACTTATTAGCAGGCTTACTGAAAAAAAGAGTAAGTCAGACCAGGAAAACAGTGATGTCCTTTACCACAAGAGCTCCCATCAGGATGCTTGGCCTTACAGGCCATTGTTTTGCCTTCATTTTTTTTCCATCTTCTCCAGAGGTTACTGGTGCACACTGCTTTGCACAATAAAATTTCTGCAGTGGCTGACTTGAATGTATAAAACATTCCATAGAACATCTGGAATGACTGAGACACCCCAGCCATCTCCACCCACTTCTGAGTCTCCTTGTACAACACACCTCCTCAAATAATAACATCACGGAAGTATAAAAGGCATGAAGGATGAAGTGCTTGTCACATTCACTTATTTTTCCTGCAGCTGATACTGAATTAACAAGCACAGTCCTTTTAGTGAAGCCACCAGTGCATTGCACTCGGAGTCTTGGATCCTTTAATGCGAATGAAACTGCACTGAACCTCACTTTGAGCATGTAGGAGATAGACATCTCAAATTAACAGAACTAGAAAGCGTTCTGTAGTGGGAACTGAAATGGCAGCATTCACTAGGGGAGAGGGGAACATGAAAAAATCCATTAAACCTGTGTTCCATGTGCTTGCATGCATATCTGCTTCACTGAGACCTTTCTTCAGGCTCCATATTCAACATCTAAGCTTCAGAATCAGTTTCCCAGAGTCTGCTTTTGATTCTTTGTTGAAAACAGACCTTGTCTCTCAGGGACAGTGACATCTCGAAATCCTAAAAGTCTTCAAGGATTACTCGGAGCTTCAAGTCCTTTCCACACTGCTCTGCACAACCCAGGTTTTCACACGGGGAAGCAAATTCATCCAATGAGAAGTGTGTACTTAGAGCTTCCCCCCCCCCCATTTACCCTTTTTATGGATTTTGCTGAAGCATTTCTCTCCTGCAGCTTCATTCCAACATCTGACTCACTGAACACACATTCATGCTACGGTGGCTGTTGTTCAGGCAAGCTGCATTGTCACCTCATTTCATAAACCATATGAAAATCCAGGGTCTCTGCATGGCTCCACCTAAAAGTGAGCTTTAAAGCTGAGGAAGGCAAGCAGTTCTACAGCAGGGAAGGACATCTGAAGAAGTAAGTACATAAAATAAAACCAAGCAAACTGAACCAAACCAAAAAAACCCCACAGGGCAGCAGCAGAGCAGTGCCAGGATCTTGTGAAATGCAAATATATTCCTAGAAACAGTACTACATATGAAACCTGAAATTAGTTTAACCATTAAAAAGTGCATTATCTAATTCCTGAGCAGTTGTTTGGACAAAAAACCCCCAACAATTGTATCATGTGAATATGGAACACTTTAGAGGATGGGCAAATTGGGGCACACTCCCTCATCTCACAGCCTTCCTTACAGCTGGACCTCTGTATCCACTCACACAAGCCTTTCCAAGAGCCAAACACTGCAACATTTCAGGGCTTTAAAAATTGTACAGTAACTGGATTTCAGATTTTCAGAGAGAGGAAAACTTTGTGCTGTACCATCTAAACCAGTCAAAACTTCTAAATAGAACAGTGAAATAAAAGAATATTGAGTACTCCAAGGTGCTATTGGCACATTAGTCTGCTTCAACTAAGAATTGCCAGTGTCTCATTACAAGTGATTCTTATTAAATGTGGACGTGAGGTCCAAATTACAGCATTTATAAATAAACCAACATTCATTTGAAAACAGCTAACTGCAGCCAAGTGGTTCCACTTGGACCTGTGATTTTAGATAAGCATATGGAATGCAAAGCTTTGGTTTAAAGGCAGATAACAATTTATGGCACAAGGGCCTATTGCACCATCCCATCTCACTGAATCCAGCCACTAAATCATGAGTACCACAGATGTTTTCCTGTTATCATTAGCAATCATTAGCAATATGTGTTTTAGAACTCTACCCAGACATTTCTTCTATCAGCATATCAATGATCACAAAACAAGATTTTACCATGTCTGATTTTTATAAACTCACATCCCTTTAATATGTCAGCCTCAGTCTTGCTAAGACGAAAACATTTTTAAACAAGCATGCAAAACCAAAGAAAGTACACTAAGACAGAATGATGCTGTTTAGAAAACAATAAATTAGTGTAATGATGGGTATACCTTTTTGTGGAAAACACTGCAGAGGCCTCTCTCTAAATCTGGCAGCTTATAAAGAAGATTTTGAATCTGACCAAATACGCTGGATTCTGACAGCAGAATTTCAGACACAGCATCAAGCCGGGCATTTATTTCACTGTAAGAGAACAAGATCAATAATTAAAACTTGTGTTTCTCTGAGGGGAAGGCATACCTCTAGTGAACCTCTTCCTTTAGTTTGTTTTGGGTGGTTTCTTTTTCATCTTTGACTAATGCCACATGCTCATGAGTAAGTTAGTTAAAGAACTGAGGAATGAAGAGAATCTTGGGATTTCATTCAAAATGCAAGCCAGATCCTGGACATGAGCTCATTCTCCCCTCTCCATGCTCACAACATCCAAATACACACTTCAGTGCCCAATTCTACATGTGTTTCTGGTGGAAGTAACACAAGTAACACTGAATTCTAAGTATCCAACCCTAACCTTACAGACACGTGCCTGGAGGATGGGCAGAGGGAGTTTGGAGTTCAATGTGAACTCTATGTAGCATACTTTATTCCAGTAGCTTGCAGATAGCCCTTACCATTTTGCCCACGTCTGATCCCAACCAGTGATTGGTAATTACACGGATCAGAACTGTGTTGGTCTTTTTACTGTTTTTTGCTAAAACTTGTAATATTTATCTCCATATTTCAGGACTGTAGTCAAGGAAATGTCCTCCTGAAGTGAGGAAACAGTTTTTTTAATGAGAGGAGACAATTCCACAGTTCTTGGCACCTTCCTTACAATCATTTTCTTAAAAGAAAAGGGCTGTAAGAATGGACAACTACACCAAATTTCACCCCCATCTCCTCTATATCCTTCCAACATATCCGTGGACTGGCTGTAGATTGCAGAGGTAAAGTAAACTCCATTTCTGCTTTTTGTGCAACCAACTTGCCTTTCTGCTGCTTTCTAGGAAGATACTGAGAGTAGGGGTAAATGGGTGTATCCAAAGAATGTGTGCCCATCCACCCACGCATTTTAAGGAGAAATCAGTCCTTTGGTGCAGACACTTCACATCCCAGACAAGTGTGTGCAAATGCAGCCCAGCCCACGTTCTCAGGGACCAGCAAGATGCTCAGAGCTCAGCCAGCACAGAGGAGTGGGAACTAAGGATGCAATCCAAATGTAAGATTTCCAGAAGATTGCCTGTCTTGCCCGTGCCTTTTACTGCAGAACTGCCAAGCCAGTTGCCAGTGTGGCTGCTCATAAATAGTGCCCATGAGGAAATCAAAGAAATTCAGCATCTCCACAGGTTGCAGACATTACAACAGTCTGGCAGTCAGAGGCCTCTGGCCCTGAAGACAGCTGAATCTAAGAGTCCTTGAAATTTTATTACACTTCATGTGAAAGGGAGAACATCATGACTGGGTGTGCTCTCAAATAAGCATAAGTCTAACAGCACTCATGTGCAAGGATTGTTTCAGTGTCATATTTTTTTATGTCAGAACAGTATAACCATCTGCCCCAAACGACACACCCTGAATCCCCAGAGCAGCCTCACTTGTACAACACCAGGATGGCATTGCCCACCTGTGTCCTGGAGCATGGGCAGATGCACTCTCTCACTGCTGCCATATAACTGGGGTCAGCCTCTGCTGCCTGGGCACCCCAGGAACTCACTCTGTTATGCCTGAGCTGGACAGACTCTCTGACAACATCAGAGCACTCACAATACTCCACTATCCAAGACTGGCTTTTTCCTAACACTGAGGAAAACAGAAGGGTCAGACTTGGCATGGTCTTAGCAGTCGTGTTGCAGGTCACAAGTACTCCTCCAGCAATGCCAACACACAAATTTAAACATTTCCCCCATTTCTCTGGGCAGCCAGGTGAACTGCAAGCAGCAGCAGCAGCAGCAGCCACTGCCAATGGTGCTGCTCAAGCACAGGACACATCCGAGCCCTGACCCTGACCCATCAGAGCCACACCACGTCCTGGAGCAGCCTGGCAGGGGTGCTGGGGGTGCTGCAGTGAATGACCACACAGGAGCTGCTAGCAGCACATGGGGGACCCCAGGCGGCAGAGATTTCAGCTCTGTACATCAGTTAGTGAGGCACTCCCAAAGACAATGGGATTAAATATGAGGAAGCTGAGGATGCTAACATCAGCACACAGCTCCAAAGCCAGCAAACGGTTATAGCCGCGTTCTGAGGGGTCAGTGTCATTACCCACAATTTCATTTTCATGGAGAATTATTAAAGTTTGCTGTACTTGAAACCCTGGAATACTTCTCCTCCACACGAGGGAGTATTGAACTATTACATTACAAACACATGTATCTTAAAGAAGAAAAAAACCTTTACTTTTTATTATAAAAAGCACTGTAAGCAGCAGAACTCTGTTCCAAAACACTGTAACTTAATTTATACAGCACTATTACTACATGGCCAACTGGAAACTGGCAGTAATATGTAAAGTAGATGCAGATAGTTGAGAAACTCCTCTGTCCAAAGCTTAATCTGCACTTTAATCATCCCCACATACAGCTGTGTTACTGGAGCTCCAGTAATCTAAAACATCCACACAATTTTTCTGCTTTAATCCCACAAATAAGAAAAGGCCAGGATAATAGCATTCAGTACCAAATGACCCATTTTTTTCCCACCTGTGAAGAAAACCTAGTGGAACTCCTATTTCAAAAGTCAGAAAGTACAGCACAGAATTGTGTAAAACACCATGCCCACGAGGAACAAAGGAAGGACTGGGACAACATATCATAAAAACAGACAATTAATTTCAAAGTATGCTTTTAAACTTTAAATATTTAAACTTAAATTAACAAACATTTTATTGATTGCCAGTATATAAATAAATATATTACACTGGTCAGTTGCTAAGCCATCTCTGAAGATATTTGTTCTGCACAGTTATCCAGCATATATGATGTACAGTTTGGGGTTGCCAGTCTCTGCATGGTCTGGAAAATAATTTCACCACCAGAAAATCTTAATCTAACATTATACAAAGAAACCCAACAGCCAGCTAATCTGGCTACTACTTCATGCTGTATTTAGGTGCAATATTAGTCTGTTCTTTCTCATCTGTATAAACCATGTCAGCAATCTGAGCTTTATCCAATTTTCCAAACAATCTTCTGTGGAATAATGTAACATAATTCAGTTGACTAAAAGCAATACTCTTCTGCCATACTCCCCCATCTAAGAATAGCATCATTAATACAATACTAAAATCACTTTGCAGTGTATTTAAACATAACAAAATCTAACTGCAGAATTGTTATTGTAGTAATTTAAAAGAACTACTTGAAGTGAAATAATGAGATACTCCCCTGCATTATTCTGCTGCCAAATAGTGAACAATACAGAAAATTAGAAAATATGAAGAAGATGTTTGAATCCTGAACTGAAAATTATTTTGACAAAGCAGAAGTCTACAGATACAAAAGCATTGCACTGAATTAACATCTGAGCAGTCTAAACGGGATTGCTTGGTTACTGGTGCAGTAACAGAGAGCTTCTGGTGTCTCCTGCAGCAAGGCAAACCTAGCATTTTTAGATGTGATTTATCATTAAATTTCAGGCAGAGTGAAATGGATAACATAGTTGCTATATAAGAACTGTATAACATTTTCATTCACATAAGGCATTATTGAAATAAAAGGTAAATCTGTCAGAAATCTCTTAACTTATGCTAAATGCACACAGTATGAATTCATTCATCATGCTAAGGACATAACTGAAGTACAGTGTAAACAATTTAATTTTATTATATCTGTTTTAAGAGAACAGCGATATGCAGGACTGCCACTCACAGGAATTCAACCCCTTAAAAAACAAAGCAAAGGGTATGAAACAACAAACATTGCTTTCCATGGACCATAGTATCTAAATCAAAGCCTAGCAGCCTCCTAATTGCAGCATTGTAAAGAATGAAAATGTATAATTTAAATTACTCACTTATTTATTATGGAGTTTGTCTGACCTCCCCTCAGACCACGGTTTACAAATGAAGACTTTAGATGAGTTGATTAAGTTAAAGACCATGTTAAATGGTACAGTGTCCCCTGCTTTAGACCACTCCCATTCATGAGAGGCAATTAATGCCATCAAAACCCAAAGCCCTGCTAGAATTACCACTCTGCAGTCTATAAACTCAGTATATCCTTTTAAAGAACAAGCAGATAAACCCTGGCTTATTGCAGAAGCCTGAGAGGTCAGGGAGGTAAGTCCCCAACACCGATGGGTGATGGCTGCAGAGCCAGCGAAGGCTGTCAGTGCCAATCAAGGACTGCTGTGGCTGGAGCGGAGGCAGGGATGCACTTTTCCGGGACAAACATCTGTGTTGTGCCCTTTGGAGATCAGCATAGGAACGAGGTCAGGAAATGGGGGATCAGCACCACCTGACACCCTCGGAGCCTCCGACTCTTTTCCAGACCCATCTGGAACAGACTGCCTCTCATAACTACCTTGCACAAAAAGCCAGGAGCTTATCTCCAAGACAGGAAATCTTATCTGTGAACAGGTCCCTGCAGAAGTGGGGGTCCAGATGTGCACACCCCAGGGCTCAGACACTCCATTAGCTGCAATGGCACTGCGGCCAATAATAGCTACCCCTCTCTCCCTTTCTTCCTCTCTCCACGCTCTAGTCCGCCTCCCTCTCTCTCCCACCCTTTCATGCTGTCCCTCTGGTCAAAGCCCACTATTGTGTTCTTATACAGCTCAGCACTCACAGATCAATTTCCCTGCCAAGTGCATAATTTACTAATGAAACTTTGTGGCCTTTTGTGGACCCCCTGACTTCTGTCCTTCCTCTCAGCCATGAGCCCCTGACACTCTGGCTGATCCCTTTCCCTTAAGGCTGGGATGCCACACTTACATCTGGCTTTTTACCTAAGTGCTGGTTAAGCTAGAAACTGGCTAATTTATGGGACGAACCATAATTTGTTAAATTTTGGTGCGACTGCTGGAATTTTATCCATTAGCACCAACAAAAAAAGTACAAACAAGGGTAATTGTATCATAACTAGTACAGTGAAATTTAAGTGAAACCTAAAATAAATAAGCATCCTTCTGGATCTGCTCACTTGTTTTTCAAGTAATCTACTATCAAAACTCCTAATGTCTCATGCCTCTCCAGAGAGGTACAACATGAACATGCAGCCAGGAGAGGACAGTATCACCGAATGGATCTCAAACACTTAACAGCAGTGTACAAGTACCCTAAACTTTATCTTCACATCTGTTAAAAGAATGTCCAAAATATGCAAATGGTAATCAAACCTTTTTGTTTATGTTCACACACAATGTATTTCAGCCATTTGTGCCTAAAAAGGGAACAATTAGCTACTTTAGCCAACATGAATGAACGCCTGATTGCTTCATTTATAAGGAATTAGACACAGCATTCAATGGGACCAAAACACAGCTAGCAGAAATTAATCAATACATGTGATGATGCTGCAGTCTTTTTCTTTCCTATAACAATTTTGAGATCTCAGGCATATGCTGTAACCTGCATTTGTGATTTTTTTACTGGCACTGATTCTATAAATTTGTTATTCTTAGGAGGAAAATTTAGCTCTGCTGTACGATCAGTGGATTTTATTCATAAATTACTGCTGGGAAAAAAATAATATTCTAATACTGCTCTGGATGATGATGGTATCAAATGGCAATCAGTTTAAGTCTGAATTAAGATGGGTTTCTTCAAGGACATTTAGGTAGTTTTACTGCCCTGATATTTTAATTATGGGAACAAGGACAAAGTCAAATTTGAAAGACTTTCCCTTAGGATTATACTTTGTGTGTAGAAGTGTAAATAAAACAGCACTCAATACATTCAAAGTGAAAAAATTTACAACAAGGTATTATTTTATATTACAAAAGACATGTCATTGGCAATGTCACTATAAAGGGACCTTCTTCTTCCCAGTTCTACAGTATATATCCTATTTTAAGTAAGTCATGTTGCATTACTAATACCAATTTACACTCTTCCTCTTCTTTAGGAGTAGATAAGGAACTGTCTGTAGTCCTGAATTGTGAAGTTCTGTATTTGCTATATTTACAGTCATTCTAAGCTCCTGCAGACAAGCAAATTCACACTAATAGAAATTATCAATATTATCCTACAAGGCTTCAATATTATAAAAGCATTATCTCATCCAGAGCTGGAAGAAATGGGGGCCAAAGTATACTGGAATCACAAGGAAAAACTGGAAATCCAGTTTTTGAGTAGCAATTAAAATTTTGGGTTCTCTAAACTGCAAAGCAAAGGTTGACACATTTTTGGCAACCATCTGAACACATGCAGTTTTTCTCCTTTCTTGAGATTTAAACATCAGCTTTAACTAGAAAAAGATCAAATGAATATAAATTGGCTACAAATAAATGCAGTCACATCATATGTAACATACTAAAATTCTAAGAGAGACAAAATAATACTAAAGAAATACAGTCTGGGCACTTGTGGGTCACTCAGTCTGTTTACGTTAATTCAAACACCAAAACCCTCAAAAACCTGTAGAGAAGACCCCAAAGAGAGAGATCATTGTGCAAACTAATATGTTCACGTCACACACCCCAAATATTTCACCACTTCCAGCTTATCTCACACACACCCCTAAGCTTTTAAAATGTTGCATGAGAAACTCTTCTAACTAGAAGCACTTTACCAACAGAGGCAAACACCAGCCAGGTTCTCTCCCTGTTACACAGCAAGGTCTCTTCCTCCTCCCTGGCTATGGTACCAGAAATCACACTTCATGCCAACCCACTGATGTTTAAAAGACATTGCACCTCTCCAGGAGTGGAGTGGGAGGATGGGGGAATCATGTCCCTTAGGCAGGGCGTTCTGTACATGCTGGCCACAGAGCTCCCTGCACAGGAATGGAATCTACAGATACTCCCCTATATTGGCTATCAATTGCTCAGTGTGATGCATCATCGTTTACCTGAAGTTATACTTCAAACACGTAGTCACAGCTTTATTAGCTTTACATATAATAAACCTCTATATAACTGTGCTACCCTACTCATCTGCCTTTTCCAGTTTTGAACTCCTTGTTCAACTCCAGCCAGCCCTGACGAAGTTGTGTGTTTGATCTTAAGGAAACAAATTTCCTAGAAATTATGCAAGAATCAACAGCTGGGCAAGGCACAGACAAAAATTAATACCCAGCCAGGAAAAGGATGCAGTATTTATCTATTCAGTTGGTACTGCAGATCAGCTCTGCTACAGCTTGTAGCCACTCCTAACACCTGGGGAAGGGAAATGCAAAGAAGAAGCTGGGATGGTGGAGATACCCATGGATAACACAGAGACAGGGCAAAACACATCCTGCAGACGTGAGGTTTCAGATTGCTCATGTGCAGGGCACATGTCTCTGTGCAGGACAACACATCCAAAATATACAGCAAAATAACAGATGCAAACCAGAGCCAGTGTGTTCAGCCAGGCCTGTGTCAATCTCAACTTTTTCCTCCTCCTGCAGCTATTGAAAAATAAATGACTTTAATAAAATAAAATAAATAAAATAAATAAAAGCCTCATGGGTTCTGAGATCTGTTTCACATTAGGAAAAGAATTATTTGTAACTGTTGCACACAGACAAAGACACAAAGATCACCATGTGCTACACCACTGGATCTTGAGAGCTGTCCTCAGCCGTTTGGCTGCTCTACTGGTTCCCCTGCTGGAACCCAATTGCCTGACTGGGGACAGCAGGTTTCACTCACTCAGAAATGTCCCAGGCCATGTGTTGATGGAAGAAGAGGATTGTTCCACTCCACTTAGAGACATCAGGTGAGAAAGGCACTGGATGGAACTTGAATTTCAGAGGTAAGAGAACACTTCAATAGTCCACAAATATGTAACTTCTGCAGAAAAAACAACTTTCCTCATTCCTCCTAAAAAGCTCAGTTGTCAGTGACTGATACGCTCTGATCTCATTATCTTTGTATACTCATGTGAGTGAGTACATTACACCCTTCTCTTGGTTAAGCTTTTTTTTGCCTTCTGTTTTTATCCCCAAATGTACAAATTTTGTCTCTACATGTATTGCATCACTAATGATCACAGTATCTTCAAGTTTGCCCAAATGAGTCTGTATACATTCCATCTTTATTCAACCTAATGTATGGTTTCTTCACAGGAAATTTAGTCATCATCCCAAGTGATTTTCAACTCTAAGGCATTAAGCAGTAATTACACCCTCTCACTTCTTGATACACCTACTCACTGACTGGAAAAGATGCAATACAGAAGCCTTCCTTCCTCTGAGAATGCCGCTCCAGGAGGCACAGGTGAATTACAATTATAGAATGTTCTCTGAGTGCATTTGTGTGCATTACTGGGAGCAATATTGCTGGATGCCTAATGCACTAACTATGTGAAATTACAACTTGAGAATCAGAAAGGGAGAAGTACACAGAGCAAAACAGCTTTTCTGGCTTCAAGTAGTACTGAGGAGCACCATCACTCCAGCCATAGAAGCCTGAAAATGCCAAGCATCACTCTCTAGAAGTAGGAAGGAGCAGAGAAATAAGAGAAGGAAATAAAACTACAAACCTGTAAAGCTGGTTCTACACTGAGAAGAGGAATAATTTAAACTAAATATATTGGTTCACAAAGAAGGACTGCTGCCAGGCAAGCAGTTTTCTGTCTGCTGTCCCCGGTAAGAGCTCCATTTCACTGTGGAATGGCACTTCACCTGCTGCCCCACAGGTGTGGTCACTGGGGGCAGCACAGCCAGAGCCAGGTCTGGGAGGAGCCCAAGCTGGGTCCTGCCCGGGGCCCATCCTCTGTGTTCTGGCTCCCGCCACTGACAACTGCACCAACAAACCCAGGAGGTCACAAGGCCAGAAGAGAAGTAAACTGATTTATTTCCCCTTATTCCTGCAAAGTGGGTCCGAAATGCTACCTAAATGCTTTCAGGGGAACACAATGCCCTGATGAACTTCCATGAAGCCTAATGCTGTTTAGGATGGTTACATCAAAAGCCTTTGGAAGTGGGTAAGATAAATGAAAGCTATTATCAGAATTTAAAAATAAAAGACCCAAAGAAATTAACTTATTACAAAAATGCTAATAAGAAAATTAAGTAGTGAAGCTTCAGAAGTACAGTGCTTTAACATACTAGATTTGGTTAAGAAAAACCAAAATGCTTCTGAAGAAACATCTGTAATTTACCAGTAACATCAAGATGCTAGAACACTGGTATACCTCACTATTTAAACCTGTTAAAATTACCAAACATTGAAACTGCTTAATATATTTACAAAAGTAAAACGGAGGGGAAAAATACTGTAGATAACCAAGTCAAAAGATTTCTTGTATGATACCACTGAAGGGAGAAAAGTGACAATTTCAATACATTCTACACTGGCAATGCTCAGGAAACACATATTCAAATGAATGGATCCAAAAATTTAAAATGTAGGCAAAAAGCAGCCCATGGACTCAATACTGCTATTTACTACACATTCAAGCACAACACTCAAATCAAGTCTGCAAAAAAAATCATAAAAGATGGAATCCATTTAAAACTGAGACAAGTGAAAACTAGCATAATACTGTTACAAAAGACACCGTTTCTGAAGCACTGATAAAGCAAGCACAGGTCAAAATACAGGAGTGGCCAAACAATCATCACGTTTCAGAATGAATAAAAAGGAACATTCTCCTGTCCAGTACACTGTATGCAGGGATAACAAAAACATCCACAGCTACTTTAGAAGAAATTAAACACATTAAGGCTGTAAATACTTGTGAAACAAGGAAGACATGTAACACTAATTGGCAAGGTTAGCAATAAAACTATCTCCAATCCCAGATCATCCTTATTCACTGTTTGGAAAAGGATACAGAATTAGAATGGTGCCCAATCTGGTTTCTGCAAAACAGTTTGTAACTTGGTCCAAATCCACTGCTATTTACCTGCGCCCATAAAGAGTGGTTTAACTCCTTCAAATCTATTATAACACCCACCACTCCTATTGTGTAATTTCCTGTGCAAAGTCTGCTGTGGATCTCAGGTCTTCTGCACATTCTGAACATCGGGCATACTCAACATCACAACTACAGACACAGATTTAGCCCAGGATAAAGAACCATCTCACCTGGATTTTATGAGGGGCTGGGTTATCCACTTTTTCAATCTTCGACATCCAAAGGAGGTTTTAGTATGATCCAAGACCCAGAGTAGGCTTCCTTTTGTTTTCATGTCAGTCTAAAATATGAAAATAGCTTAATTATTTTTAACTGAGCAATCAGTTTTGTAGTGGAAGGATCTTCACATTACTTAAAGTATTCTGTTTAGGCTTTTAAGATATGGCAACTGCACCTTCATTTACCAATCCCATTCATCAACCATGCCTTACATCAAGTACCTCCAGGAGTCATAAGATATTTAAGTATGCTTTTCCTTTAGCTAGAAAATGGTTTTTAGAAAATGACCAGAATAAACTGAACAGTTAAAATAGGTCTCTGCATAAAACTCTGAGCAGGAACACAAAACCAAACCCTACTGCAGACATCACTCAACTGCAGCAGCTGAAGAAATTAAACTTTAGGAACATTCTCTGCTAGTCAAAGTGCAGTAAGGTTCCTAACTCATACTAAAAGCTAGTACAGATTAACATAATTTATGCTTCTGAAAATGTTATCCTCCTTCAGTCTGATCTCATTTTAAATAATTTAAGATTTATGATCAGATTTGCCAATCTGATTAACTTCACTGGGAAAAGTATGTCAAACAGCTGTGAAAATCTCAGCATTTATTTAAAAAATTACATTTGTCCTTACCTGATTCTGTAAAATTTCAAGATTTTTCATTGTTGTCCCATTAAGTGTCATGTATTCAGTTTCACTGGATAACTGTTTGAAATTGCTGTGGAGAGAAATTTCAGATACTGTATCTTAAATTTGGGCACAGGTAGAACACTGAACACTGTCAGATTTCTCACAATTTAATAAAGTATTCAATTATTATGCACATAAATTTTTAAAAGTCAAGTAAAAAGATTAAAATATCTATTCAAATAAATAAAAGAACTAAAGACTAATACATTCTTTTAACTTCCTGCTTGGGAAAATAAAATTTCAGACTCACTTCCCCATTTTCTACAATGACTGACAAAACTCAGAACAAAATCCAGCCCTCCTGTTATCTAACCCATTTCCACTAATTGGTTAATTTATTCAGTCTACAATTAAGCAGGGATAGGACTAGCAATGAATACTTCAAAAGTGGAATAGACCTTTAACACAACTCATCGTCAAAACAGCATACCAAAATACATACTCTTATTTTTTGTTACTACTGCAAATTTAAACAGTTGCCAGTGCAATTACATAGGAAAACAGAAATAGGGCAGATTGAAACTAGTTGATTTTGTTTTAATAGGAAATAACCATGACCAAAATTACTTGACTTTTTGATACTCCTTAACAGAACTAGATGAGACCAACCCAAAGCTTGTGTTGCTTTAGAACCAATGTTAATAAAATAATGGTATTGGGTGTGCAAACAGATATGAAAATCATTTCAGTCTCAGACACACACATGTAATAGTCAGGACTGTGAAGTGCAAGATCCTCACTAAATGCTTCTGAAAAATGAAGTCATGATTGTCTGGGTTACTCACACTGCTGACTGCCCTTTGCACAGACTCTAGGACACTCTTTACTGTCTTAGACTAAGCAGACCCACTTGCAAGGCAGGATTTAAAACTGTTTTCTTGACTTTTCACAAATTTTTTTCAGTGCATTCAATTTTAAACCCTCTGGAAAGCACTTGAATGCTGAAATTTTTCTGTTAAGCAGACCCACTTGCAAGGCAGGATTTAAAACTGTTTTCTTGACTTTTCACAAATTTTTTTCAGTGCATTCAATTTTAAACCCTCTGGAAAGCACTTGAATGCTGAAATTTTTCTGTTAAGCAGACCCACTTGCAAGGCAGGATTTAAAACTGTTTTCTTGACTTTTCACAAATTTTTTTCAGTGCATTCAATTTTAAACCCTCTGGAAAGCACTTGAATGCTGAAATTTTTCTGTTAGCATTGCTTCTACACTAAAAACAAGAACAGCACCAAAACTTTCAGTAATATGAAACATTCAGAGACTAATCTGATATATTTATGTTGTATGCAGGTGTTTGGGCCTGCTACCAATTTTTTTCCTAAATAATGGGTAAAATTAGAAGTATTTTCCAAAGAATTGTAAAAAAAAACAGATTCAACTGAGGGCCCTCAAGAAGTTTAATGACAGTACAGAAGTACAGCTGACTCAGAACTGTACCCATAGTCATAATTATTCTGCTTTGTATGCTATTTCAGAAACCAATGAAGCTGACCAGCAAAAGAAAACACTGGAGGTAAAACCAGCACCACTTTCCAAATTAGACAATATTGTAAGCAACAAACAATACTTCCTTTTATTATCTTCAGTCACAACTGCTGATGCTGACAAAAATTAATTAGGAATGATTCTGCTTGGCTCCCACACCCTGCATGAAACATTAAATTCCATTAGCTGTTCCAAAAGCACATTTCTGCACCCAGGACCAACTGCAGTTACCCCACTTGCCACTGCTGGAGCCTCTGGTCTCTCAAACCCAGCTGGGTGAGAACCAAGCCCTTCCACCTCCTCTCAAAAGCCAAAAGGATGCTTTTGGGTGTCCCTATGACATAAGAATTTCAGGATTGTGGATTTTACTGGTGCTAGTCTTCCCCACTCCTCCTGGCTTTCGAGCACCTAACACAGGACACACTCTGTTCACAGCAGGGCTGCTCAGGAGATTCTGAAGACAATTCACTCTGTTCCACTGCACAGTGGATTTACTCTTCTTTCACAGTCTATTTACTGTTCTTTCTAGTATATTTACTATTCTTTCAAATCAGAAAAGCTGAAGTTGTTTTCACAGCATAAATTGTATGTCTTACATTACCCAGATGTTTTCTTTATCTGAGTTACTTAACCCTGCTATTAATCCTGGTAATTAAGAGTTTAGAGTACACGAATAACAGTCAAGATCAACTGCAGTACATGCTCAACCAACAATTCCACGTGTCACAGCACAGAACGCATTTTGCTTCCACCTACCCATCTTCCTTCAGCTTGGGATCAGAACTTGATAAAAATGTGAAAAAATACCCATATTCTTTAGAAGTTATTTAGAGATCAAATGGGAAAAGAAGGTTGTAAGTAACTATTAAGTCCGGTCTGGTTTTGCAGCAAAGGTCTCAGAACAATCTTTGTGTGAAACGCTAACGTGCTGCTATCAGCCCTCCCCTGCAGCACTGAAAGTAACATTCCAGAAATCATTTTGACAGGATCACAAGGCCATAATTCCTCCTGCAGGTGACATTGTGACCCCAGTTTCAAAGAACAGACTTGCAATAGTCTGAAGTACTCAAAGAGCACAAAACCCAAGTAATGGAAACAGCTGGCAAGTCCATAATAGAGGAGCATGGCAAGGCAGGGTCACGTCATCTCTGGGCTTAGAGAAAGGAAAAGAGTCAACAAACACAAGCTTCTAGGAAGCTTTACAAATCTTATAGGGAATACTCATGAGAATAAGGTTCCTACTCATAAAATTCCTTTTTCAGAGTAGAACCACATTTGATGATGAGTATGAAAAGGTTACTGTTCTGCTTTAGGACAGCAAAGTACATCCTCAGACTTCAATTATTACGTGTTACTGGAGAAACTGGATAATCCTTGTCATTTTTTCAATATTTAAGGGGGTTTATAAAAAAGAGTGAAAGCAACTTTCTACACAGGCAGTTAGTGACAGGCCAAGGAGGAACAGCTTTAAACTAACAGAGGAGAGATTTAGTTTTATGAAGGAACTGTTCCCTGTGAGGGTGGTAGAGCCCTGGCACAGGGTGCCCAGAGAAGCTGTGGCTGCCCCTGGATCCCTGGAAGTGTCCTAGGCCAGGCTGGACACTGGGGCTTGGAGAAGCCTGGCATAGTGGAAGGTGTCCCTGCCCATGGCAGGGGGTGGCACTGGACGAGCTTTGAAGTCCCTTCTGATCCAAACCAGTCTGGGATTTTGCCTCTCAAGAAGCTTACAGTGAATGGTGGTTTTAATGCTGTATTCATTATTTTCTCCACAGGAGATAATACATACATATATATATTCATACTCTGTATCTCAGCCTAAGTGAATGCCTGTTACTCAGATCAGGAATTTTCAACTACTTTAATTTTCCAAATCTCTATCATTTCTGAGTGAAGCTCCAAGGCACTGAAAGCAACAGATTTTCTTTGCTCAATTACCTTTTACAAAGCTCTAGAGTCTATGTCTTTGAGATCTCTAGGGGTGAATAAACCACAGAATGAACTTACACAGACAAGAAATGCAGGAATCCCTAAAAGCTTTAAGAAGTAAAAACAAGTCTCTCCATTTTTCAGAAGTATTAGTTTTCTTTAGGTTTCATATCAAAGATATTTACCACAATCTATGTAGCAAAGGATGTCAATCCCAGACTATGATTTGTATTAATTAACCAGATTTAAACTCATTCGTGAATCTTTCAACAGGGCTAGAACTTCTAATCTGAATCCCTTTTTGTTTTGTGTATCATTTCCTGCATTTCTTGGAGTTCATCCATCATTGTTCAAAATCTACAAACTACAGCCTATCCATATCCAACATGCTGGAAAACGCAGAGGTAAAACTGAAATATACCAAGACACATTTCCTCAGCAACTGCTATGCAAATGATGATTTTTTCAAACAAAACTGGACACTCAAATGTACTTGGAAACCTCTCCCAGATGTGTACCAACTTCTCAACAAAAGCCTTTAATAAAGGTCTCTCAGTATGCAAAGGTTTTAGAACACAATGATTAACAGAAACTTGTACCATTCATCATTAAATCTACTTTTATTTGCAGCTGGAACTCTAAAGCAGCCATACCTCAGGGTCCTGCCATGGTAGAAATTTTTCTTTGTAATATTTTGCTTTATTTAGGATCTTAAAAGTAGATTTAAAAGCTTCATCTGAGTATTAGCTCAAAACCTGCTTTCCCCCCACCAGTGAGGATTCCTTGACTTATATGATGTTTCATGATGCTTCCTACTAAACTAAAATGGAATTTTTTTCAGTTGGGAGAAGAGAGTTTGTCAAAAGAAGGTACAGAGGTGTAATGAATTTTTCTGTCATTCTTTCTATCAAACAGGTCTTCTTCATTCAGACCTGTGACACATTA
This sequence comes from Dasyornis broadbenti, assembly GCA_013397935.1. NCBI lineage: Eukaryota > Metazoa > Chordata > Aves > Passeriformes > Dasyornithidae > Dasyornis > Dasyornis broadbenti. The sequence continues at coordinate 252,180 of VZRN01003898.1, read as the reverse complement.
ACAAACTGAAAACTATCTCACAGCTCCAACTTCATGGTCACTGACTCATCTGTACATGCTCACTGACCTGAATTCTTCTAGGAATTTTAAGTTGCTTGACACTGCAATGGAAGTTATTTCCCTTCCATTTCCTAATTCAGGAGATTCATGAGTCTGACATCATTTGATTAAAAGTCTTTCACTTCTCAGTATTTAGATAGCATTTCACAGGCATTAGGGAAAATATTGAAGTTGAGTTTGCCTCAGTATTTGGCTCACTTTGTTGATCCCCATGACACACTGCAAACAGCAAGTGGAACTCAATATTGGACAATCAGAGCATAAAGGCTTTAGAAACAACCACAGCAGAATCCAAGCTCCTGACCACAAAGTTATCTCAAAAAATATTATTTTATTTCTTCACAGAACGTCACCATAAGTATTTCTTTGCCTCTTCCTCAGATGCTCATATGTTCCCTAGAAGTTCATTAGAGCAACCTTCAGCAGGCAAATATCAATGCTAAGATTTCATGCCTTTCCTTCCCAGTCTATTACGTACTTGATTTTAGGATGCAGCTATTACAAATGTGACTGACGGCTGCTGCATAAGCCTCCACATAATTATATTTGTCCTCTGCTACTGAACTATTTCTATATAAGAGATGGATTTTGCATTTTCTCCAGCTGAAAGAAAATTCACATCCCATGTGATTGCACACAGGGCACTGTAACAGCAGTGACCCACAAGGTGACTATGAAATGGTATCTCCTTGGAATTAATTCTCTTCCTCAGAAACTCTATAAGATTTCTCCACCTATGTCACCATACTAAAAAAAAAAAAAAAAAAAAAAAAGGGGGGAAGAANAAAAAAAAAAAAAAGGGGGCAGTCAAAGAAGCACAGGCATACCACAGTGCCAGAACATCAGAGATCAGCACACCCCTTGATGGATCGAATGGGAGATGCCACAGGAATTCTTTCCTCATTTCGTCTATAAGCACATCAAACTTTTTGTTTACTTTTAAATACAACTTGGAGAGAAGGGAGATTTAAGGAAGAAAAATCCATCCCAAAATTCAGAGCACATTTATAATTTCCAAATATTTTAATGGACACCGGAAAAAGTGTTTAAAAATTGTTTAAAGCTGGCACCTGTAGCTGGTTTTTTAAATGCAGCTGGTAATGCAAACTGGTAATGTAGAGAGCTCTTCAAAATCAGGCTTCAAACTGTCAGAATCCCATACAATATGTGAATGATCTAAAAATGACATGACATATTTCTCAGTTTCCAGTCTGGAGCCAGACTGACTTCATTAAATCCTGCCTACTTACAAGAGAGGAATACTGGGGCAACTGGGAGAATATTTTGCAGAGGATCCACACCAGATAAAGTTGTTTTATTTAATAAGCCTCAATGATACTTTCAAAGCTAAGCCAGGTGGGATAGCATGTTTTATACTCAAGCAAGACAGGATAAGAGAAGGTTTAGCATCAGTATCTTCCTATTTTCATTTGATTCCACTTGCATAATCTTGTGACAAATCTTGAGTATTAATTTGAGCATATCTAAAGAACCCAAGTGTTGGTATCACTTAAGAGATGATAAGATTATATCCATGTCTGTTTTGCAGTGGTTTTGCAGTAACTTTGCACAAATTGTGGTGGTCTAGCAACAACTTCTGTTATGACCCACTCCTACTTACCACTGAGTCCAGCCAAGGCATTTTCCAAAAAGCCATGATGTGTTAAACGCCTGTTTTCTTTAAAATGAGTAACTAGGTTCAACAGCTCAAACAGCCCTGCTGAGAACTGCCTGAACATTACAACACACTAGAGTTTACACCTGCCTCCAGAGCTACAGAAAAGAAACACTATTTACACAATGCTGACAAAATATGGCATCTGCAGAGCTAAGCTGCAGCAGTAATTTACTTTTTTTTAAAGCTGCCAAAAAAGCCCTATTTTTTGGGTACAAAATAAAACAGAGGTTGAGATGTGACAGCTGATATAAACAAACTTTAAAATTTTCTCCCTACCATCTACCAGTTTTTGCACTTTGTTTGTTTTCAGTAACACTTGGCAGCAGTACATGCTTATTCACATCACTGACAGTAATGTCTACACAAACATACTTCATAAAGATTTTCATGAAACACCACTCAAAGAAACCACTTGATTCTTTCACTTCTGATTAGGAAACTAAATGTAAGGTATAATTTTAACAAAGACTATGTTTATCACTAGCAGGTTATTCATTACAATCAGGGAAGCTGTCTGCTAAAATTTGCAAGAAGGGGTGCTTTGAATTGGAAGTTTATATATAGCAACTTACCTTGGATTGTAAAGCATCTTTTCCAAATTAAATTCTTTGAGATATGCAATTACTGCTGCCAGAGAGCAAATAACAGGCTTATCCAAGCTTAGTACTACTGATAGCTTTTGAGGACCTAAAAAAAAATTTTTTTCTTATTAAATGTTTATTTTCTTATTACCTCACTGTCTACTACTACTGTATTGTAGAAAAAGCATAATCTGCTTTTCAATTTATTCTAATAGAAATCTGTAATGCATGTACAGTGTTTTATGAGATCTATAAATCAACATAAAGCAAGGCTCCAAAATAACACTTATGGTTCCAAATAATGAGATTGCAATAGTGTAAACACTTTCATGCACAGTGCTCTACTACTGTGTCTGTTCCAGCTGCAATAACAGGAAAACGCACTCCACAATATCACAACATAAACTGGTATTTTTAAAAACCCAGGTAGTTCAGGTCTTTTCAGAGATGTTTTTAAAGCTGTTCTCCTGTTCTCAGATAACACATACAAGAACTTTAGAACTTAGTAACAAGAACATTGCCGCCATCTTCAAACAGGGCAAGGAGGAGGACCCAGAAAATTCCCGGGCAGTCACCTCCATCCCTGGGAAGGTGACAGAACAGGTGGCTCTGGAGGTCATCACCCAGCAAGCAGAAGGAAAGGTCATGAGAAGTGGCCAGCAGGGATTCACCAAGGGGAAGCTGTGCTTGAGAGAGCTGGATGGAGAGAAATCCAATGAGGTTCAACAAGGGCAAGTGCAGGTCCTGCCCCTGGGGAGGAATAACCCCCAGCAACAGCACAGGCTCAGGGGGGACCTGATGGGGCAGCTGTGCAGGGAAGGAGTTGAGGGTGCTGGTGGGTACAAGGTGACCATGAGCTGACAGAGTGTCCTGGGGCCAGAAGGACTCTGGAGTACATGAGGAAGAGTGTGGGCAGCAGGTCAGGGAGGGGACCCTGCCCCTCTGCCCTGCCCAGTAAGGCCACATCTGGAATGCTGTGTCCATTTCTGGTCTCCACAATTCAAGACAGAAAAGGAGTTGATGTAGAAAGTCCAGCAGAGGCCATAAAAAATATTAAGAGGCTGGAGGATCTCTTAGGAGAGACTGGGAGTCGAGCCTGTTTAGTCTAAAGAAGAGAAGACTGGGACGTAATCTTGTCAATCCATATTAATACCTCAAAGCAGTGTCAGAGGATGGTGCCAGACTCCCTTCAGAGATGCCCAGTGATAGGACGAGAAAGCAGTGGCCATAAAATACACCAAAACAAGTTCCACCCCAACATAAGGAAGAATTTCTTTACATGGAAGGGGCAGAGCCCTGGAACAGCTGCCCAGGGAGGGCGTGGAGTGTCCCTCTCTGGAGACATCCCAACCCCACCTGGACACGTTCCAGGGGACCCTGCCTGGGCAGAGAGATTGGGCTGGATCATCTCCAGAGCTCCATTTCAGCCCCAGATATCCTGGGATTCTGTGAACTTGAAGAAACATTTCATATGTTGAGTAAGCCCCCTCAGCTGCTAATACATGTTTAAATTTAAATCTGTCTAAGCACACACCTTCAAACTATTAAAAAGCAATGGTAGCCCTATATTCATTTCTATTTAAATAATGTTCACTTTCCTCCAAGCTCAAAAAAGGATCCCACTGTGCAGAAAATTAAGCAAATGTGGCCAAAAGCCTGCACAGATGTAAAGGCTAATAGGATGCATGCTTCAAAGATATTTGGAAGGAAAGACCTGCAAAGTCAGGCACTTCTTTCTCATAAAAATCTGAATGACATACCTGTAGTGCCAGGCACCTCTTTTGCATAGAAGTCAGTAACCCTCTGGAAAGCATGACTGTACTCAAAATTAAGGTTTTCCATCCTTTCTATCCTAATTCTGTCATCTTGTAACCTGCAAAGGAAAAATATTTTACTTTCAGTTCTTTACACTCCCTTCATGAAGAACACTGAAGGAGGTTAACAAAGGTGCACTTTCTTTTGTGTTTGCTTTGTTAAGAGTTGAATGGATAAAGAATTAAGAGACAAGCCATTAAAGTAGGTTGAAAACATTTCCAAGTGTGTGTGTTTTGTTAAATGTTTCTTCTAACCATTGTAGAAGTGCAAATAAAGCACATCCCAGAAGTAACAGCAAGCACACCCAAAAGAGACTGCAGGAGGTGGTCTAGCATACCAGCAAGATAGACACAAACATGGCTTCACCAATCATAACAAGTGTCTGCCTTATCTCTTCTTAAAGACCTCTGATGATTAAATACTTAAGCTACTCTCCTATGCTATCTATTACCATATTCAATTGTCCTTTGTCTTTGAAGACTTTGTTTCATGCTGTCTAAAGGGCTTAATTTCTTCTAGTCTTCTTGCAGTCTAGGCAACCAATGATGTTATTACTGATAAACCACTCCTGCCAGCACATCAGCAGGTCCTCCCAGTTTAACAGCACCAGCAAACACAGCAAACTTCACAAGATGCAACATTTCTATACTGGCTGTTTTTCCTAACTGTTTGTTGAAATTAAGACTGGATGCTGCTTTATCATTTCAATTTGCACAGCTGTTAATACAGCATTAAACACATATGCTGGTTAAAAAACCACAACAAAAAGGACACACGGTGCCCCTACCACCTCCAAGCACAATTACACAGCTTCAATGTCTGTTGAACCAGGGGCCAGGAGAAAGCTCCAACAAAAAGACACACACAAAACTCACTCAGCCTCAGAGTTTTTACTCTCGTACCCCCATGGGATGTGAATTAACCAAGTGCTTTGAGCAGGCTGGAACTGTGCCAGTGAGAGGGATCATGTACTACAGGTATTACAGGATGGAAGTTAATACCCTTTTTGCAGGGTTTTTCAACTTCACAGGAACAAACAAACAGACAAGTTTTCTACCTTATATTCTACAGACTCCCACATGAAAGGATCAATACACCTCTGAGGTCCAGCTCTTAAAAATGAAAGGTAGTTTCCACAATGCACATCCAACTAACCAGACTTGTTCCAGCACACCCTCGGTGATCCTTCCCCTTCCTTAGTAACACTGACTGATCCAATTAAGTTTTCAGGTATATACCCTCTGGGAGTCCCCTCTCCCCAACCCTTCTCAGAATGAGCAAACATTCTTCAAGCAAAAGCAAATACCAACACTAATCAGCTGTTTTCTTCCCTGCCTTTTCCCACTTGCTCCAAGCCTCACCAACCATCTGCTCTACGACATCCACCCTTTTTGCTAAATTAGCATGTGTTTTCACTGCAGACTTGTGACAAAACATCCCTTCAGCACTGCACTGTTCACAATGTGATGCATGACTCCTGGAGCTTAGCACAGCACAAAGCTTTGAGTCAGCCTAAGAAGACAGCAGGGCCTTTCTGTTGACCACATGTGAGTCGGGTCTTAGAGAAATAATGTTAAATGAAGATTTTATTTTTCATTTCTATCTCTTTATGTTTTCATAACAATGACTACAGAAAAGCAAGGCTTAAGAAAGTCTGCAGAGCTAATTTTTAGAACAAAAGTCAAGAAAGGAGGCTTTGGGGGGGTATTCCACTGGATGGTTCATGTCACACTTAATTGTTTTCTAATGTTTAAACATTAAATGATGTCAGTTTCTTTAATGCATTTGTGATTGTCTTCTCTTTTACAACTAAATTTATCCAAATTCTTATCATAAACTTCGGAACATGATAGTTACAATCAGTATAGGTTGAGTGACTTCATACAGTATTTTTGTTTGTCAGTTACATTAATAGGAAATATTTGAAATTAGAATTAGAAAACTCAGTGACTTGCAAAGATCTTCATATATTTTCGTATTTATATTCTAGATATGGCAACATCAAATACATATATGACATTCTGTCTATCTGAGAGTATGCATCTGATATTTTAGATAAAGTAAAAAAACCCTGAAAGTTACAGATTCAATGCGTGGGAAAAAACTCATTTTTTATCAAGATGTCTGAAAACAAAATTTGCTGCACAAGGTTTTCACGTCTGTCCTTTGTGTAGCAAGATGATCACCCAAAGGCCATTTTCCTGATTACAGGCAAGATGATATGTTGATGCTTATTTTATCTCTCCAGCCACCAATGCCTATTTAAATCAGGAGTCAATTGCCATCAACTTTTGTAAACATCACTCTTGTCAGAACGTCTAAAGAAACTGCAGTTCAACTTATCCAGTGCTTCCCTGATACCCTTCCCAGCTTCCTGAAAACAAGGCATCCTCTCAGTCCCCCAGCACCAACAGGGCTCCTCCATGATGAAACTCAACCTCACAAATCTCCCTCACCTCCCCTGCCCAGTCCTTCTGCACCTCCTGAACTGGACACTGGCAAGGAGCTTTGAGGGTCTCAGCTGCCAGCTGAGAGTACAAACGGACCACAGTGCTCCTTATCAGAATCCCCTGCTCCTCCCATGCTGGGATTTGATGCAGAACTGTCTCTTCTCACAAGATGAGTTATAAAAGTTGCTCAGAGGTGACCATCACTCACATCCAAGGATCAATGTGCTCACAGACAGATGCATAAAGGATGGGATACTAAACCACATACAGTTACACAATGTGTAATAACGTAACATGTACATCCTAACCTACACTGTTATACGATTCTGTTACTACAGGGGCTAATTTATTCGTCATCCTGCTGGCAAAGTGAAAAAGGATCAACGCTGCTGGGTTTAATTCCTCTATTTATCTGACAATTCAATGCATCCACTTAAAATTCATTGTTTACCAGGTGCTGTAGGAAGAATATTTAAAAGAGATCACTCAATTGGAGGGGAAAGTCTCTCAAGAAAAACATTTATAAAAGATGCTAGAAGCTAAAAGAAAACAATGTAAATAAAACTAATTTGCAGAAACTAACTCAAGATATCTAAAAAATAATAAAATCTTTTATTAAGAATGAGCTTGTTTTAAGCATGAGAGCTAACTGCAATTGGCTGAATAAAGCAGGAATGACTTCACTGCTGCTCTACAACTCAGAATCAAACAGGCATGAACTGCATAAAGACTTGCTGAAAAACAAACACGCCCAAACTAGGCTCAGGAAGTCCTCATAAGGAAAGCAGGTAACTCCAGAATTTTACCTTTGAACTATCCTACCATGCCCATTCTGCTTTAGGACATTCAAATACAAGGGTGCAGGCACCAAAATTTCACTGTACAGCCCTGTATCACAACACAAAGGCACCAATGATGCAGGACTTGGGAAGGTGTCTGCTCCTAAAATTTAGTATGAAATTATTACTTCTGATGCTAAGCAGAGATTTGTAAAGCCCAATTAATTTATTTAATTTTTCCTACATGATTTATTCAAACTGCTCTTTTCTCTGCTCTTCTCACAGTTTATTCTGCTGGGGTGACCAGGCTGTCGTTATAGGGAAAAAGTGTCAGCACTGCCCAGCAGGGCAAGGCAACCTGAATGCATTAGACCTTTCAGAAATCCAAGCACATTCTGTCATCTTCCCTTATTAACATGCTTAGCAGGAATTGCATTTTCTTTACTCATCATCACTGTGTTACCTTTGTTATGCCACCGCTTCTAGCTCAGGGAACTTGGGTTTGAATGTGTCTGAGGGAATGGAGAACATCCATCCTTCCTTTTTGGGTGAATCTTGGCACGGAGCTCCAGCAGCTTCTCTGGCAAAACCTCCCTGACATTTCCAAGCAGTTGTTCTTTTGAGCACATACATTTTTATAAGCACAGCTTTTTCTTCTGTCAGAGGCAAGTACTTTCCCACACTTGCTCTGAGCAGCCTTCAGATGCCAGAGATGGAGACTGCTGTTGCAAGAAAATAGCAGCACAGTCACCTTCTCTGAATATGTGGTCCAAATCACTGGTGCCCATGAAAACCAAACAGAAATCATCATATGGATGTTATCAACATGTTACATACAACACGTTACTGCACAGGACTTCCAGCTTTCATAATCCACCCCAAACTCCTCATGAATGCCAGAAGCTGCTGAAAAGCCCAGAAGCAACTCTGACACACTTTAATATGCATATACACATATACATATATCTATTTACTCACATGCATATATATCTCACATACAAATCTATAAATACACACACAGAAAAACCTGGGGAAAGCTCCTTGCTTGCCTTTTTCCCTCCAAACTACCAGCATTTCTCAACACATTTTCTGATTTTGTCAGAAAGAATTACATCTGAATAGAACTCCAACCACAATGACAAGCCTAGAGCCTGAAACCAAAGAATTCAAAGAAAATATTCTTTTAGCTTTAGGAACTCGGAAGCAGGAGCTGCCAAAGAAATGGAGTAAGGAGGTTATGAGAAAAGCACAGGGCAGAGGGCTGTGGAGGCTCTGTATGATACTGCATCCCTTTTGTGAGGGCAGAATTAGGTAGCGGAGGACAAAACACAAGCAGAGTTGTACTGCAGCAGCTTCTGCATCCACAAATAGACACAAATCTTCAGGCTCCTTCCATCTGCCTGTCTGAAGAACGGGATGAGACACACTGCACTCATGTCTTGGAAGCAGAAAAGATTAAGAACTGCTAGGAAACTATTTATTAACACCTAGAAAAAGCCAGGATAAGCAAGAGTCAACATGGAAAAAAGACAATCCCTCCACATCAATTTAATTTCCCTCAATTGCAGAGGAGTCAATTTTGTGGACAGAGAAGATGCAGATGCTGTACCTGCTTGATCTCAGGGAGGTTATTTCACACTGTTTCACACATCCTCAAAGCTGATCTGCTGAGCATCATTCACAAGGAAGTGTTCTTACAGAATGGTACCAAATGAGCTAGAGAGCAGCACTCAGGATCAGGAACCAGGGGTTCCCGGTAGGAATGGGATGAGTGTTCTGCACAGATCCACTAGCTCCACTCTGCCCTGGGTGCACCACTCACAAAGGCAGTGCCAGAGAGGACAACTCCAGGCCACTCAAACATGGAGTGAGGTGGCTGCAAAGAATGCTAGAAAACGTGACTCAAAATGTGGCACAGAAATTACCTAAAAAGTACCTGTTTTCTTCATCATGTATAGCTGTGAACAAACAACACATGGAGGGATAAACAAAGCCCTAACCTCTAATGTAAAAGTTCTTTCCATTCAACATCCAAGCACATGTACAGTTTACTGCAAAATGACAGCACAGAGCAGTTCTCATCCAGTGACCAGCACTACCTACAGGGAACTGCAGTGCCTTGTGCAGTTATATCACACATCTCTTCAGAGCCAGCACAGTTATCTTGCCCACACCTCCAGCAATATTTACTTTCCTCTGTGTTTAGCAGAAACTATACAGAACATGCTGCTGGAAGGATGCAGCTCACGCTAGTCTGCTCTCATCAGGAGCCTGGACCAACCTGCCATGTGATTGTCCCACTGTCCCCCTCTACCTGCGCCCTACAGAGATGTGCTAAAGACAACCTGGTGAACCAGCTACACAAGTTTGTCCCCAAAATCAACTGTTCCTCTATTCAGGATTATGTCAACCAGCAAAAATCTCTCTTCTGCAGGGCTTCAAACAAATTAAACAAAATAAAAAAAACATACCAAACCAAACCAAAAACAATGAAAAAAATCGAACAGCAACAGAAACCAACTAACCACAAACAAACACATGCAAAAAGAATACCAGAAAACAAAATACAGGAAAACCCTGCCTAATATCTGCCATACTACATGCACACTGATGAAATAATGCTCTTCCTATTACATCCTACTATGGAAAAATAGCTGTTTCTGAATCAAAGTGGGAGTGAGAAGGGAGTGAGGACACAGAGCCAATCATTTGCTCATGACATCTTGGGATTATCCCTGCTGGGAAATGCAAATATTTCTACATTTCTGTATCTGTACAATAAAGATGAAAACTGCACTGGTGACAGAAATGAATGGAACTCCACATTTATGATTTATATCCTAAAATCAGGCATGGAAGGCTCCTCCCAATCTCTCTTTCCTTGTACCTTGCTGACAGGCCATGAAACACATGAGCATGACACTGTGCTTTTGGGATGATTTTCAAATTCCAAACCCTTCCCTCCCCCTTTCTGTCCTGAAGGACAGAGCATTTCATTTCCATGTGTTGCCCAAGTTTTTGCCAAGTAGTAAATAAAATATTAATTGCGTTCTTTCCCATCAGACAGGATAATTTTCTGTATTTTCTTCTAATGTGGGTCTTAAACTTCATAGAACAATGTACAGCTGGACAAGTAAACTTTAAAAAAAGGGAGTAATTACTCATTTAATTCAATGAGTGAATTAAAGTAGCTCTTACTATAGTGTCTGGTCTCTATTACTTTGCAGCTGCCACTCTGTGCATGTCTACATCACTGACTGCAATAGTACAACTCTCTGATGGTCTTATTCTCCTTATTCCCACTGCTCCCTCTGCAATGGCTGTAGAGCCTTCCTGACCCTGCACCAAGCAACTGGAGCATTCCATGACAGAAAGAATTCACGGTGGGAGGAAGGAAATACCATTTTTTGCTGGCTAAGCATGGTTAAATCACTCAGCAACAATACAGTGAAAAGACTGTGATGGTGACAGGACCAGAGCAGTGACTAAGGGAAAATGTGGGGAAAGATTGTCACCAGAAAGTTTTAGGAGCACTGGCTATTGTCTCAGTCTTCCATCAAAGTCCTATTTCAGCCTTCTCTATGGCCAGCAGCTTTATTTCACTATTTGCAGTGGGTCAGCAAGAAGACTCATCCCTCAGAAATTTCCACGACCTGGCCCTGTTGCCTCCTGCACCTCCAGGTTTTCCTATTTTCGTTGTTTAACAACTCGATTTTGATGGTCAGGGAGGATCCCAGGGCGCACAGCAGAGCCAGATGTCCCACGGAGGGCTCTGTGGTGGAGCTGTGCAGGGGTTTTGTACCTGACCATAAGACATGCAGCAGCCACGTAATACTAATTTCTTTTTGAACTACCACGGTTTTTACCAAAAGGGCCTTGTAAAAGCAAGTCTACAAGACCAGACAAAAGGTTGTCAGACAGAAGAGTGAGTTCTGTATTACACATTCTGTAACTAAAAATATTGCCACCTTACCTTGCACCATTAGGAAAAAAAAATCCCTTAAAATGCTTCTAAAATATTACCAATAAATTAAATAATAGGAAGAGTGTGACTAAAATAAACCAAAAAATTCTGGACAGGTAGATCAAAGCAAAAGATGACAGAACAGCCTTGAAAGAACTAGTTTTGAAACTCTAATATGGAAGTGTGAACTATCACTTTGTTCTAAACAGCAGCATTTCTACTAGCTCTTGAGATCCACACAGCTCAGTATTACACACCATCCCAAAGTGAATGCACAGCTCTTTGTTTCACAAGGACACATGTTGTCTGATCATGCTTGTCTAACAGATGGGAACACTAAATGTTCTCGTTTTCAACAGCAAAAACTTCAGAGCACAAAGCACTTTCTTTTCTCTCTCTCTCTCATAACATTTTTGCAAAGGCTTCTCACCTACCAGATCTCGCAGTGAAGTCATAACCATTGTGCTTCTGTCAAATCACTGCCTACTGTCATCAACACTCACCATCACAACCCCTCTCTAGGATCAAGCTGGTGGAGGAAACATTCGGTAGAAAACATCTTATTCAAAGACACATCTTCCCCAGCAGCAGAAGTAACAGCCTAAATTCAGCCTGAATAAAGCCAAGCTCAATGCTTAACAATATTTCCCAATTATTTTAATTATCTACCCTTCCCTTATGCTGTGTGTGAGTACAAAAATCTCTAAAGCATTTTAATTCCAACATACTTGAAATACCAATGGCCTTCAAAACACTGGAAGTTATGTGGGTCATACACACACACATATGCAAAACACACAGTGCTTTGTCAGAGAAAACAAAAGCGTTTCCTAGGTGAGGCTGTTTAATTAAAAATTAAAAACAGATGGCTACAATGCAACACAGTTCTGGAAAGAATCTTAAATTCAAGTTAATTACTTCTTCACAGGATTAAAAAGAACCCCAAAACAAAGCTGGATGCTGTAGAATGTATCAGCCACAGAAAACCCACAATGGTTAGAATAACACAGAGCTGCTGGACAGGGTCCAGTGGTGGCCACAGAGATGATCTGGAGTCTGGAGCATCTCTGTGCTGAGCAGAGTCTGCGGGAGCTGGGCCTGGTCTGTCTGGAGAAGGGAAGGCTGCGAGGGGATCCCATAAATCCATTATTAATACCTCAAAGGGGTGTCATAGAATGGTGGCAGACACTCTTCAGAGGTGCCAGGGACAGGACGAGGAGCAATGGCCATAAAATAAACCACAAGTTCCACCTCAACATGAGGAAGAATTTCTTTCCATGGAGGGGCAGAGCCCTGGAGCAGCTGCCCAGGGAGGGCATGGAGTGTCCCTCTCTGGAGACATCCCAACCCCACCTGGACATGTTCCTGTGTCATTGCTCCAGGGGGCCCTGCCTGCAAAGGGGGTTGGACTGGACAGTCTCTAGAGGTCCCTTCCAATCCCAAATATTCCATGATTCTGTTCCACGGATTACTGCTGAAGTAGGAATCATCTTTGCCCAGGTAATTGGTAAAGGGATATTCTACAAGCACAGACCGACAGCATCAACAGCAAGCTGAATGGAAGTCACCGTCAGCTTATGAAACATCATTTCCAATGATTATATAAGAAATAATTGAGATGGTGACAGAGAGAGTCCATCCATGTCTCTATTTTAAATCAGTCTGAGTTAATCTCCCAGACTGGTACCACTGTTCTACCTGCCAAGAACTGTCAGAAACGTAATTTCTGTTCTTTAACCAGCGTAAGGGTTGCTGTAGAAATCTACAAGGAGCACTGAACATCCAGTACAGAGCTCACTGAGAAAGCACATTGTCTCTACAGGCAGGAAGGCCATACCTGGATTTTCCACCCATCACTGCACTGAAATGATTTAAGTTCAGGGCTCTCAAGAGGGGATGCAGCTGTTGTTCGGGCTCTTACACACCTTCCTGTGGACTGCAGAGACATGGAGTGCCCCCTGCTCAGTTTTCAGCTTCCGGTGAGGGAGGCTCAGAACCTTTTATGATAAACAAACACATGGATGCTGAAAATAAAGCTACAGCAACCCCGTGGGAGCTGCTGGCTGGGCTGGAGCACTGCCCTGGAAGGGGACAGGGGGACAGCCTGGAGGAGGGAGAAGGCCAAGGAGCAGATGGCTGTACATGCCACACAGTGTCTCGTGGGAATGGAAGAGAAGAAAGGCCCCAGGAACACTCTCTGCCTGCCCTATCTGCCCTACAGACAGCAACATTCTGACCCTGCTGGACACCAGCCCATCTCCTGATCAGCTGCTGCCCTGAGCCAGGCCTGTGCCCAGGCCAGAAACACCTCGCACCCCACATGAACTGCAAAATGGAAACCTTCTCCTTGCAGGTTACTGGGAGGGCAGGTCACAGTGCAGAGCAGAAATAGCAGCCCAACATTTCTCCCATGCATTCCTCAGCCAAGTCCTGCACTGAGAAACCCAGTGGTTCTCAAAGTGGCAGATGCCAACCAGAAACATACCTGAAAAATATCTCCCCTAACAACAATGCAAAAGAAAAATAAAAAAAGCCACAAAAAAGGACAAAACCCTGAAAAAAAAAACCCAAACAAAAATCATAAAAAACAAACAAAACAACTAAAAATAAAAATCCACCCCATTGAATCCTCTTTATAAATACTCGCATATCATGTAATATTACAGACCAACTTCAAGAAATTAATCAGGAAAAATAAAATCAAAATTAGCCTGTAATTCCTCAGTGCAATTTAAATATGAAAGTAAAGTATACATATAACCATGTTTTTAAACTATGCTGGTAGGTTATTACAAGTGGCACTCAGCCAGAAGACCTGCAATTGACTTTAATTCTTTATTTATTCTAAGAAGTTATAATAAAAAGCAGAAAAAATCCAAAATATGTTTTCAGGATTTTAATAATTTTATCCAGGTATTTTTGTGTGGAGGCCTGTGCCCCAGGTCAGAGAGGCAGATCCCTTGTCCCGTTGCCATTCCCTCGGATCTTCCCTCTTGGCTCTTGTATCCTAACCCCGCCTATGTATTGCCCCTATGCCTCCAGAGCATTGGCCTCCTTATGCTCTCTCCGCCCCCACCAACCCTGTATAAAATCCTAGACCTCCTCCTTGTTCTCTCTCTTCTTCTCCTCCCTTCACAAGCATGGTTGGACTAAACTTCTCTCGTGGACCCTTCTCACCTCGCTGCTGTCGACCACGTTATCAGCTACCCTGTGTGTGCTTGTAGTGTGTTATGTGTGGCAACTTTGCCGAGCAGCTTCCGCTGCTAAGACAATCCTGGAAGGTTGCAGCACTCACTTTACCGGCTGCAACATTTTTGCACAAGACTTGATATTCTGAATTAACATCTCTGATAATTAACCATATTAAAAGTAAGTACCTCATCTATGCCCAAACCATAAAATTCTGGGTGGCTGCTCCTCTGGGTATTAGCCATCATTAAAAAAAAAACTGGAAAATAACAGGCTGCAGAAGAAAAGAAAAACAGCACGGTGATTGCATTCCATTATTAGGAGGCTACAGCATATGACAAATGATGACAGACTAAGGAAATTGAATTCGTTTGGCATGGAGAATTAAGAGGGCATCTTCTACCACCCTGGCAGGATTCAGAAAAGCTTAGAGAAGATTCTGGTGAGAGGTGCCCCATGAAAGGACAAAACAAAGCAACCATGAGTTGCATTCTTTCCCTCAAGACCAATTAAACACATAAATAGGTCATACACTGAAGCTGGGGGCTTCCCTTCTTTGAGCATTTCCCGAAGTGAACAAAACTTCATAAAACCTGAGTTCCAGAGAACTCATCCAAGCCAAATTTTCCAAAGATTTTGAGAAAAACATTATTCTAAGAAACTGTGTAAGTTATTAGGTGTGATATAAACAATCTACACATCAACTGCACAAGAACAAGAACACATGGACTGGCTGCACAGCCACTGCTCCAGCAGATTGCTCTGTGCCACAGAAAAGAGGTGAGCAAACAACATTTAATGTGCTGCTAACAACAGCCCTCTGCTGAGCTCTGAAATGGGTCTGACGCCGGGGTAGCTGGTCTCAGAGCTCATCTGTGCTCACACCATGGTCTCAGCTCATCTGCTTTCTCCTCTTCTCAGGAATTCAAGGTCTGTGCTCTGAGCAGTGGATGCCTTTTGGAAAACTAAAGGATTTTCCATGCAGGAATTCTCTTAACATGTCTTCCTGTAGACGACTTCAGCCACCCACAAGGTAAGAGATAAGTTCTCCCCCTATCTATGGGCAAACTTCATCTGCAACAGGAAGGGCACGACATACCATTTAAGCCAAATATCCAACCGTATTTTTCAGCTGATACTGTGGCACAAAGTCTCTTTTTCTTTTAGTTTTTGGCATGTGTAACTTGCTGTTCATATTTCATTCTCCTCTCATGCCACTGACTGAACCACTTGAACCAACTCCAGCTGAAAGGGTATGATAGATTATGTAACTACTTCGTTTTTCCCTTTTTTCCCCTCGATTTGGAGACTCAACATTTGGGACACTAACACATTCAAGTACCCTCTACACTACAGAAATAAAAATGCTAAAGTCACAACAGGATCTTCCAGACATCAGCATCTATAATTACAGACATCATGAGAAACCATAAAAAGCCCCAAGTATTAAATACTCCATCCTAAAAATCAAGTCCACTGTATCGAAGACATTTCAATAATCCAAATTTGTCTTTGCACATGGTCTGTACCTTGCAAAGCCTTTTTATACTTTTTCAAGAAAGATCCAGCTGTGTGATGTTCCAGTGCATTGCCCCTAATGACCTTACAGCCAAATGAGGCTGGAAAATTGTATTACCCTTGATTTTCTTCCAGAAATGTCTCCATCTGAGCTCTTCAGCTATGATTACAATAAAAAGACTCCCAATTCCAAACTCATAAAGACACCCAGTGAGACATCACCTCCAAATCTAAACACAATAGGTAAAGTTCTACTCTAATCCCACTCCTTTCTTCTTTGCCGTTACAGGAGTTATTGTCCCTCAATGCTGTCAAACCATGGCAGTACTTGCAACAAAACTCTTAAGATGAGAGGAGGGAGCTGAATGTAACAATAAATCCAAGTATGGAGTGACCAAGAAGCTCCTTAGGAAGTAATCCGAATGAAAGTACAAGAAAAAAGAGGAGAGCAGGAACCTTTATTATTACAGGTGTTAAAATGGCAATTAATACTGTTCTCATTCTTCACTCAGAAACCAAAAGAGGCTTCAGGGTTGTGGTCATGTGCACTAATGGCATGCTATTTTCAGTAATTCTACCTCAAACAGAAATGTGGCTCTCATACATCTAATGAAAAAAAAAGCCCTGCAAGTGGTGGACAAATTAGGTGAAATAAGGCTTCAAACCCTGAGAGCTCTTGCTTCAGTTACCAGGAAGACCAAGCTCTGGCTTCTGGAACAAGGGAGAAGCTGCTGAGTTTGGTCATGATTTGCCTTGCACAATGAAAAGTGTGATTTTGACATAAAATGTGAGTGGTTTCATCCCCACTGCTCTCAGGGCACATCCGAGGGAACACAGAGACTCCCAATGGCCATAGGGCTCTGCAGCTCCCAAACATCTCACAGAAGGAAAACTGAAACTTGGGACAGGTTCAGGAGGCCCTCCTGGCACCTGAGGAGAATAACTTCCAAGCTTGGGAATGAACACTGTAAAACCAATGGACAAAACAATCTCCCCCCATGCAGGAAGATCTGCTCAGACCACGGCAGTTTCAGGTCTGCTAACCCAACATGCCTGAACTCAGAAAACACCATCTAAATCTCACTGCTCAAGCAGAATTTGGCACGGGCAACTTCTCATCTCCCTCAGATAAAGTGCTTTGTATGTTTTGTAATGGCTTTAGTAGAGGCTGCTGGACAGAAAATGCGATACATCTGGCTGGTCAATAACAGTTGCAATTAATGTCTCCTTTGACACGTGGATACAGATTTAACAGTCCATTAAATGTGATGAATCGAACTTGTTAACTTCTCAACAAATCATTTCAGGCTTTCCTGTGAGATGTACAAAGATGCTTAAACACAGTCTCATTTCTAACAGAACAAATACAAAGAGTATTAACAAGTATACCCTCTATACGAAATATTTTCTTCTCATGACACACTCCTGGAATTCGAGATTGGGATATTTTAACCAGAAATGTCTATATAGCTTGATTTCCCATTCTTTGAAAAGCTAATGTAAGTGAAAAAGCAAGGCAGCTCTTCTTCCCATGGGTTAATTTAGCATGGAATATAACAGCTGCTGAGCACTATGTGCACTCTTACTTCTTTCCAAGGATTTACCATTAAGGAGCCAACTACAAAAAGCTACTTAAATTATTTTGCAAACGGAAAATAACATTTGAAGGAAACAGGTGAAGGCATCATGAGCCAAATGGTATTCTTTTAAGAAAGAAAAATGAAAAAGCAGATCAGAATTCAAAACTGAAATTCAATTTATCTCGTGTTTACACTTTGGAGGCTGGCAATGGTTCAGCCCAAAATATAATTTTAAGTATCTCAAGGCTGTACCTCATCTCTGTAGAAGTGAGCTGAAAACAGAGGTGGCAGAGGTTTCTGTTTGTTCTGCCTGCGGTATTTTTAATAGGTCAAAAATTGAAGAAAAAAATAGTATCTTAATTCTACAGACAATGGATAGTTACTCCAACTTATTAGATTTTGTGACTCAAGACCTAAGGAAACTGAATAATAAATCCTCTATTATTACCAACCAATTAAATAGTTACAGTATTAGAGGGAGTAGAGAGATAAAGCTACTAAATGAAACTGAGGGGTTTTGTCAGATAAAGGATTTTTGCTCACAAGACACATGGTCTTCTTTTTGTTCAGTACCTGTGTTTTAAAACCCACAAAGTTGTTGGCATAATCTGTCTATATAAGAATGTTCCCAACAAAATCACAAGAATTCCCTTCACCCACCTTAACATAAAGGGTACTCGTCTAGATTCTGCTCACAGCCAATGATGAGCCAGAAGCATCTGAAAAGATACCCCTATTAATACACATTAATTCCTTAATATTTTTGAAATCTTTCCTGTGCATGGGCTGCAGCAGAGAGACTTCAGTTCCCTGCTGAGACCCCTCTCAACAGCGAACTTGAAATGTTACCACTATCAACACGGCCACACTCAAGAAAGGTTCTCTTTAAAAAACAACCAAAAAAAGGGATTATGTTAAAAGAAAGAGGTTTCTTGGTGTTTGTGGGTTTCTCTTTTCTCTGTTTTACCCACTGCAGTTCTCTATGAAGCCACAAAAACTTTTGCAATGTGAAAGGGGGTGTGGGAACAAAGAGACAATTCTTTACCCCCCAGTAGCACTGCAAAGGTGCTGGTGAAACTCCACTCTGGGAGTGCTACCCTCAGCATGTTAAAAATCAAATGTGTTACTTTGCAATCAATAACATTTGATAAGATGCTGATTATATACCACCGAATGATAAATTGATAGAGTGGATAGTTTCCCCTCTGCCATGGCTTACAAAATTAGATCATGATTTTGAGTACTGGACAGCAGATTCTAAAATATGCATTCCAGAATGTAACTTAATTGAAGTTAATTATAAGTGCATTTGATTAAGACAGCTATGAAAGCATTTCTTTACTTAGGTAACCCAAGCGAATCAGCATCCAGATTCTGGTGTCAGGTCAATTCTGTGGCCTGCCTCTGGCTGGGTCCAATTGTTGGGCCATGTGTAATTTCTCACACCCAGACTACTTTATCACAGGTCTATTTTCACCAGATTAACTCAAAGCACCAACCCTAGCACTAGATTTCAGAAACAAACCAAGTTGGGGTTTTTTTCTCAAAGCCATTAGGAATAACAAGTGCACTGTATTGGCAATATATACAGAATGCTTTATGATGAGGCTTAACTTTCTTCACTTCAAGATACAAATGCATGTGCTATCTTTTCAGACAATTAAAACAGCTTAACAAATCAATTAATAAGCTAAGTAAGGATTTCTGACAGCTACACAACTGTCTCCCTTAACTCAAAGCCTTTTTTTCCCCTCTTCCTAGCTAACCTTTCAAATTAAAGCTTTTTCTTTTATTTTTTCTTACTCCCCATCCTTTTTTTTTTTTATTTTGCATAACAGCTACAGCACTGCCCCGTGAATGGATTTGATGGATCAACTGTTAAGGAATC
The DNA here is from genome assembly GCA_013397935.1 of Dasyornis broadbenti. Taxonomy (NCBI): domain Eukaryota; kingdom Metazoa; phylum Chordata; class Aves; order Passeriformes; family Dasyornithidae; genus Dasyornis; species Dasyornis broadbenti. The sequence continues at coordinate 232,678 of VZRN01003898.1, read as the reverse complement.
AGAAGGATGGGCACGTCCAGAGGGCAGTGGTCAAATGCTGAGTCTCAGTGAACATCAGTGATCAGTGGTGTCCCTCAGGATCCGTGCTGGCACCAGTGTGGTTTAATATCTGCATCAGTGACACACACAGAGGCATCGAGGCACGCTCAGCAGATTGGCAGGAGACACCAAGCTGAGGGGGCAGTGACACTCAAGGGATAGGGCATCCAGAAGGACCTGGACACGCTCCAGAACCGATCCATGGGAATCTCAGGAGGTTTAACAAGGCCAGGGGTTGGTGCTGCCCTGGCATCCAGGCTGGGAATGAGCAGATGTTACAGTCCTGGGAGAAGCCCTGGGAGTGCTGTGGGTGAGAGCTGGGACCCCAAACCCCTGAGCTGGGCTGAGCCCCAGCGTGGGCAGCAGGGGAGGGGGGATTCTGCCCCTCTCCCCCCTCAGGTGAGACCCCACCTGCAGAGCTGCCCCAGCCCTGGGTCCAGCACAGGAAGGAGCAGCAGCTGCTGGTGCCAGGCCAGAGGAGGCACCAGGATGAGCAGAGGGATGGAGCAGCTCTGCTGGGAGGAAAGGCTGGGAGAGCTGGGATTGCTCAGCCTGGAGAGGAGAAGCTTTGGGGTGACCTCATTGTGGCCTTTCAATACTTTTAAAGGGGGCGCATAAGGAAGATGGGGACAGAGTTTTCAGTAGTGTCTGTTGAGAAAGGGCAAGGGGTGATACTTTTAAACTAAAAGAGGGTAGATTTAGACTAGATATAAGGAAGGAGTATTTTACCATGAGGGTGGTGAGGCCCTGGTACAGGCTGCCCAAGAAGTGGTGGATGCCCCACTGCTGGAGACATTCAAGGTCTCAGACAGGGTATTGACCCACCTGGTCTACATGAAGCATGTGGGTTGGAATAGATTACTTATGAAAGTCCCTTCCAACCCAAACCATTCTATGGTTATACAAACATCACCTTGCTATTCACAGTGTTCTCTTGGTTCTTCCTCAACCCCTGACAAGACCTGTTTAGTAAAAAGGAAAAGGCATAGCCACAAAGCAATAGAAGACACACTGTGAGATGGCATGTGGTTGTCCAGGAGGATGTCCAGGAAAGTTATCCTTCCTTTTCAGACCCCTGCACTATCCAGGGTAGGTCAAAGATGAAGAAGCTTGGTAGGTGCTGCTTCTCTCTCCACCTAGATGTTCCCTCAGCCACAACTCTGCAGAGGGGGCTATAGCAACAGGACAGTGCCAAGCTGTGAGGAATGCCTCGAGCCTTGCTGAAGTGGGGACACAAGGGCACCCAAGACACATAAACAGAAGGGCTGAGACAGGAAGAGGTGACAAAGATTCCAGAAAGCAGAGCACAGCTGTGAAACAGGCAGGAGGGATGGAGGGACAAACAGTTATCTTCCACCTGACAGAAGCCAGACAGATAGGCATAACATAAAATAGGAACAGATTGAGTATATTTGCTAAAAAATGTTTTTAAGTACATCCATCTCACTCTGCAGAAAGTCTTCACATAAACTGAAAGTAAGGATCATACATAAAATCTTTTTACATCAAAAAATACTGTGCTGCTAAGTAATATGGAGTCAATTATTACAGTACAGACCTCAAATTCTCTATTAAGAACTCAGAAAATATTCACATGAGTTTTGAATATCTCACAATCACTTCTACTATTCCAAATTCCCAGAGGAAGAGTCCACGCCTAAAGCATAGCCCTCACAAGTCTAATTTACTGAAAGCCTCTTACCTCTGCCATACATAGAAAAGAACATCTGTTAAAAGAGACATATGTCAGTCAAGCACAAAATTAAACTGCTAAAGACAGCCTGAAAGATAAATCTTGTTCTCTTCTGCAGTTCAGTAGATTGATAGTACATAAAAACCCACTTGAGTTTCATTCTCTTCAAAATTAGGAAAACTAATATATTCTGGGTTTATGAAAAATAAATACATTCATGGCCTTTCTCCCTTCCCCAACTCAGGACGGGCTGGTAACTACTACAAGAGCATTCCTCTCCTCACTCCATATCACTGCTACCTGCCTGTCAAACGTGCAGACAGCCTCAGTCTCTCTCTCTCCCATACTTTTCTCGTTGATATCACTACACTGTTCAGACTAAAATGCTGAATTTCCAACTCCTGGCACTAACAAAGAGGGCAGGAAATGTTGGAAGAAGTAATGTCTCAGAAGACAACACACTGAAGGTATCCACAATGCTACTGCTGCACAGGGAAAGAGTTATGTCCCAAGTCAGCTTCAAAGATGAATAAATTATGAAAAAGAAGTACTTATTAAAAAGAAATTGCCAGGACTTCAACAAATATGCCAACATTCATAGACTGTTAAAAAAGATTTAAACTTGCACACCAGTTTGAAGAGCTTAGGAGTCGTTCTCCATTTGAATATGTGAAAAATCACAGTAAATTAACACATACTAAGAGAAAAAAACAAGCAACATCACAATCAGAGAGGACAAAAAAGAGGTACCATAATGTATATGTCACCTCCTACAGTTTCTGATCTATCCTGTAATAATAAATCAAATAGTTGCCAAAACGTAGAAACAAAGGCTTTAGAGTTTTATTTTTCCTGCTTCTTTTTATAAGGTAAGGGTTTTTCCTATGTAAAAAGTTAAGTTTTTGACACCAAGAAACTGGACAAGCATCAAACTCAAGATTTAATCATTCTTCATTTAATGATTTCTATCTCAGATAGTGGGGGGGAATAAAAATCCAAACCCATGAATATTACTAATCAGTGCAAAAATGCCACAAATACAGCTGTTGAGCACAGCATGTTTTCCATGTTCTTTGCAGTCACATAAGAAGTAATGCACCTTTGAACTAGCTGGGGGAATTTACAAAACCACGAGGGCTGGGCAAGGCAAAGCCTACAAAGGACAGCTCTTGCTGTAAAAAGCAAAGCTATCATTTTTTAATCTAATTTAGGGTATGAACAGTGCTGTGCACAGCATTTGGACACAGGGCTTTGCAACTGCCTCTTCATGCCCCTGTAGCAACAACTTCACATGCATAGGGGGGCAGTAGTTCCACCTAGAGGATGTTCCAAACTGTGAAGGGTAGTCAGGCAAGCAAGGCAGATAAATACACTTTACACAGAAGCAATTTGTCAAACGAGATTCAAGCTCCACACTTGCCCCACCTTCAGTGCCACAGAAGACAATAATGAATGCCAGTTTTGAGAACAGCAACATTTCATGACCAAGACAGGATTAAACTGCCAAAAAAAAAAAAACCCCATCCAACAACTATTTCAGGTTATTACATGTGGTGCTAATACTATTGTGGAGTTTTTTCCCCAGTCCATTCAAAAGAAGAGAGCTCTGACATGACCAATTCAAGCAGCTGGGCTGCCCAGGTCATGAGCTGGATTCTCAGCAGTGCAAAACACCTCTCTGGTCAGTAAACAACTGTTCACTGATGCATTTGAAAAAAATTTGAAAATAGCTCATGTGCTGGTTTTGTACTTGAGATGCTTTTTTCTTTCCTGCTGCAAATTCAACTGCTTGTAGCTTCCACTGACACAAAACATTCTCAACATGTTTGTCACAGCTTGCCTTTCACTTAAAAACCCACGGGAATTAGAAGTTATACAAACCATGAAACCACCATTTTTTATGATCACCAGCCCTTTAGATAAACCTCACTCCTCTGTTCTGCCATTTAATGTGCAATGCTGTTTACTCTCACTGTAACCCTCTGGAGTTTTGTTTTTGCCTCTACAAACCTCCATCCTTGCTCACCTGCAAACCTCAGGAACCGTGCTATGTAAATAAATGCACCTGCCCTTCATAGAAAAAAAAAAATCCTCAACATTAACTACATTAATGCTCTGATCTGAGCAACCCCAGTCACATGTGAAGACCCACAAAATTAAAAGCACATTTTGCAATGTGCTTTTAAATGAAGTACACATTTACAAGTCTAAGTTCATTCCAGCTGAGTTTCTACTTGACTGATGACATAAATCCATATACTCTAACCATGACAGCAACTAGCACTGAACAGCAGTATTGACCAAATGTAGAAAATCTCCTATGGCTCATTCAAAGAGACCATGACAATGCTGAAACTAGAGAGGAACACACCAGTGGAGTCAAGCAGATACCTTGGAGACCTCAACTGATACAGTTAAAAGTAGAGGCCACGGCCAAACCAGAGGGCTATCAGCACTGCACTTAGCAGAAAGGCCTTGAAACAGTATTTGCAGAGGTCCTGAAACACAAATTAAAAAGACTTGTGTTGAACACAATGATGGAGGATTAGCTACTTGAGGGGTTACATCATGCCTTGAGAGGGAGGATGGGTTTAGTTCTCAACGGGTTTGAAAGAGAAGGGAATTCCAGAGAGCAAACTCCAAGCCAAAGACTACTGCAGTATTGGGGAGAGAGCAGCAACCTGAATCCCATATTCAGAATCTTAAGAGTTATCACAGGGCAACAAGCTGCAGACCTACCTGCCAGCTAAACAAAACTGTGCAGACCTGGATGAAATGCTTTGGGTTAAAAGTGAAGCACCTGTGATCAGTTTGTTCTCACATGGTCCAAGGATGCTACAGAATGAAACACTGCAAAAAAAGGCCAAATGGAAAAAAGGGAAACAACAGAGCACTCCTAAGATGCCCTGAATTTTTCAATGAAATGAGAAAGGGGCACATGAGAAGTGCCAAAATATCCAAAAGGAGCCTCAAAGACAATGTCAAGAGACCAGTACAGGCCAGGTTTTAAAGCAGTCAATATATTAAGGAGGGTGGTGCTGAACCTTGACTGGGAAGAACTTGAAGTACAAAACACAGTGCTCTTCTGAAAAAATATATGTATTTTCTGAACGCAAGACTTTTTTGTTTTCTAGAAAGAAGGAAACTAAAACCATTAAAAGATTTTGCTTCAGGCAGGTCAGCACTTGCAAACAGATCTTACTAACAGTTTGGGAACAGGACAGTACTCACCAGAACAGTCTGTCCTGAGCCAATTTTCGTAACCTACTTTTAATACAAGCTTTTTCGAGGGAAGGCTCTTCAGTGGCCTCCAGCTCAGTATCTTTGGATAGTATTTTCTAGTCATTAAATCTACCGTAGAATACTAAAGAATTAAAAAAACCTCACAGAAATTGAAGGGAAGCGCAGAGACTTTTAACTCGCCAGTGTAACTGGGCATTAAACCAACTTAGGTTTGCTCTCGTAAAGCTGCAGTGCTTTACCTTGGCTCAACATTTTACTTGGTTTTAGCTAGAAAGGTCTTAAAAAAATTACAGAAATGAAACTTTTCCCAGCTCACAGAAGATTCTCAACAAGAGGTTTTAAAAAAGAGCTGGTAAAGGATGAAATCACCATGTCTTAGGTCAATAACCAAACCTGAATACTACAGACATCTCAATTTGCATTAAAATGAAATTACTGCTGTAAAAAGAAATCGTACAAAAACGAAGCCTAATTAAAAGCAAACAACAGCAGCATATTGAAATCACTTAAATTACTATGAAATACTTCAGGGCCCTCTAGTGGTTTAATCTTTGGTACAAGAAAAAAATCCATGACGAATTGTTTTTAAAATAAGACTACTGAAGTGTATTGCAATAATGTGTTCTATTTTTGTCAGTCTCATGTAATTAAGGGCATTTAGGCTGGAAAGCTGCCTAGAGAATGACCAGAAAGGTGAAAAAACTACAAACTAAGATCTTTTCACATAATCAGCTAATAGGTGGCATTTTTTGTCTTCATAAAAATGAGAAGTCACTAATTAACATTCTCAACCGTGTGCCATAAAAAAAAAAAAAAAAACCACCAAAAAAACCAACCCACAATCACTCTACCAAACCTGCACCAGAACAGTTACTGCATTCAAAATTGAAATGTCAAGCTCTAAACTAGCTCTCTACAGTCCAAAACTGAATGTTTAAAAAAACAAGAAAAAAAAGAGATACAGAAAATTTCTCCAAGAACTTGCATCTGTAAGATTTCACCCCCTCTGTTCAGAGGATAGCTCTATCCTTCATCTATCACCCTAAAAATTGCATCCTATTCTGGCTTTATTACACAGCAAAACTGATACAGAAAACAGGTAACGAATTTCCCTTGAAATATACAAAGGGAACTCAAAGCAAAGAGATAATCAGTCACAATACTTCCAAGTCTGTACCCAAGATCAAGATAGTGTAATAGGACAAACAGGATGAAATACCAGTTGCAAAGGTTTTCTACACCTATCTACACTAATAGAAAAAGAAGTTTCATGTCTTTTAGAGATCTTAAAACTATGACAAACAGGAAAAAAAGCCACATGACACCTCTTTCAGATCTGAAAGGTAAGTGCATGAGGTTGGAAATTATTCTAACAGATCCTGTGATCAGGAGTGTGGTGGCAGGACTATGACAACGACAATGTTTAAGTGCACAAAACTTCCATAGGCCAGAGACAGAAGCCATGAACTTCAGTCTAAATGCAGCTTAGGAGCAAGTGCCCAGAACTCAGCTGGATTTGGGAAGTTCTTGACGCAGCAGCAAACCACAGCCACTCTGAAATGGGCCATGACAGAACTGCACATCCATACCTGCTTCTGGATGTCAGCTCCACCAATGGCTGTGGGGAAAAAGGAGTCCCAAGCAACAAAACCCCCACAGAACTTACCTCACAGAGGTTATACTGTGGATGAGCTTTTCAGATTGATCTGACAGCCTAGATGGAAGAATTATCTCAACTGGCTGCAGGCGCAGAACCCGACTCTCCAACTCTGAGCGGGAAGCATAGTCCCGAAAACTGTCAAAAACTACTTCTCCTGTAGTTGGCTGAATCGCCTGCCAAACAAAATATATACATATATCTCCACTGCATGGATATTTACATTTTCCGGGAGTGCTTCAGTGGCTCAAATTGCTAAACCAGAAAGAAAATCAATGGTGTACAGTACAAAATCACACAGCACCCTCACACACAGTAAAAGTGGCAAATCAAAAAACCTGATTGTGGTTTTTTTTTTTCAAACCCATGATACAACAATAACTTCAAAACACTAAAATAACTTTGTCTTGGTAAGTGGCAACAATACCTTACAAATATAAATGTGCTCTTGTTACCAGTCCGTCACTGTTCAACTTTTAATACCAGACAAATCTATAAACTGAAGTCCATGAAATGCACATGTATTTCAAACTGGAATCTGAACACTTGCTTTGGTTGTTCTCTCCCAGCTGCAGTGTGACATTCAGAGGCATAATCTAGATATTTTTTAATTAACTCATTACCAGCAGACTGGGTTTCAGTTATCACTGTGTTTTGCTGGTTAAACAGTCCTGAGTTTAATCTTCACTATAAAAGACAATACAAATCTGAAGCATAAATGTTTAAAAATCCTAAGTCTCTTCCTCTAGAGGAAAAAAGTTCTCACAAGCTTTAAAATATTCACCCTAAAAATGTTCAAAACTGAAGTTTGCAAAGCATCTGAACTAATGATTGCCCTGTATTTGGTTAAAATATGTTTTCAAGCAGCAGAACTAGTTTGACAAATATTCAACTATCAACTCCATACCTTCTCTGTAGTTTTTAAATATAAAGTCATCACAGCTCACATACAGATATCTTACCTTAAGTGCCTCTTTTTTGCAAAAAAAAAAATTCTATTCCTACTCCCCCACAAAATAAAATCTAAGACAGAACAGTCATGAATTTAACAAGGTAGCCACTCACCTCCCCAGGAAAAACCAAAACCCACAACAAAATAACTCTACACAAACCCTAGAACACAGACTCCCTGAGAAACTAGCTTACCATAATGCCTGTAATAATGTCACCTTTCTTCCTGTCTTTCAGGTTGTCTCCATATTCAGAGATACAGAGGAGGTAGTTATCAGGCACATCGGTTGTTACTTCTTCAACATCTACAGAATCATCCAACTTCAACAAAGGGTTCACATGTAACAAATGTTAAAAAAAACAGTATGGAGATTTGTGTGCATTATTCACAGGACTTTCTAGATCTAAGTCCTCTACTCTCAGACATTAATCTAACGATCTTTTTAGCTCCAGTATCTAGTAAGTTAGTGTGAGAAATTAAATTTAAAAACGAGGTAGATAAGAAAGGATAGAGGAAAACAAAAAATGGAAAAAATTAAATTTACTGGTTAAAAGCTGTTTGTATCTCATTTTTTCTAGGACACTGTAGATTTAGTAAGTCCATTCTCTGACTTCAGAAAGCAATGACAGTTAACACAACAAACCTACAGCCCTGAAGAAATTAAATTGATTGTAAAGCCAGCAAGATGTTTTACCACAACATAAAATTACAGGAACTTTATTTCCTGCTGCCACTCTTATGCCAGTCACTAGCTGCTCATGCTCCATCCTGGTGAAAATACTAGAATCAAGGCCTCTCCAAAGGTTAGTGTGAAACCAAGTTTATTTGAAAAGGATATCTTCTCCAATAAGTGTAGACTTAGTGTAGAGGGCAGTCAGCTTACGGCTGAAGAGAGAGCTTTTATTTTCTCCAGCAGCTTTCAGTGCTGCAGTTTCCATTTGTTTTATGACTCCAACCTACAGGTAGACAAAAAAGACACTAAGTTAGATCTCTGGTAAAAAATCATTATTTTTATTGTTCTATATATCTGGCAATCTTTTAAGACGTGTAAACAACAAATGCATAATTCAAGCTGGAATACATCATCAACAAAAAGGGCTCTCACATGAATCCTACTAATGAGATAAGGCACTGTTTTTCCTGACCCTTTTCCTACGCCTAAGTGCCCTCTCAGCTACTGTCCCTGTGCTTCTTGTCCTATTTTGAAACAATTTAGCTGGAGGTCACTGCTTATTAGAGAATGGTTACTGCATCCAATTTCGAATCAACAAGTCCTTTTCTTAGAAAAGGAAGCAGAAAAAGAGGTTATCACCACAAAGCCACAGAATTACAGGGATCCAGAACAGGAAGGAACAGAGAGGAAAAAAAAAAGGGCTAGGATAAGAAAACCAAGGATATTACGAATAATAAAAGAGAGAGGATATGTACATTTCTCCTTATTAAATTCAAAAACTTCATACAGAAATACTCAAGAGAAATAGTTGTTCTGGAACTGTTCCTGAAAAAATGAAGATATTTCTCTGAATCTGCTGAAGGTTCACAACACCCCCAGTACAAACTGAAACAAAGGGAAGTTGGCCATTCCTGTTGCAGGAATGGTGCTAATGAGCTGCCCACTTCTCAGCTGAAATGAGGTTCTGGTACAAGCAGTGCAAGTTCTTTCAGTGTTATTCTGTACTCAATTTAACGGAAGTCAGGGGAACCTTGTGTCCCTTTGCTACGAGGCGGCGCACATGGATGAAGAGCCGATGGCTGGGAATACTGGCAGTCATGAAGTTGTGATCCAGGTGACAGTAAATGTTCAGTTCTTTAGCTGCAATCTGCAAGGTACAACAGCAATCAGGCAACAAGTCACAAAGTAATTTAAGAAGGTAAGGAGCTTATCACTATGACAACAGTGATGCACAACTACAATTAAAAACTCAGTGACAAAGGGAAAACATTCCAGGAGAAGGCCTGGAGAGGCTCCTCCACCCTCCTGTCCCAGCATTGCTGCCATAAACAGGGGATTCACTATCACAGGCTGCAGGTGTCAGGTTTTAAGGTTGCACCTTGATCTTTACTGCTGTGAGGTAAACCACCCACACAGCACACACAGGGTCTCAAACAAAGGCTCAACAAAAGGTCAAATGATTTTCACGCCACTAAAAACACAGCAGGAATGGAAGTATTTCGTTTGTGATCATAAAGATGGAATTAACCTGGCCAATCAACTAAAATACTGAAAAATCAATACTGAACAGCACTGGGAACTAAACACTTTATAAAAACGAGTAACAACACATACTAAAATGTGTAATTTGTATGTGTCTTTTTGCCCCTTAGCAGAAAGGGAGGTACTCACTGACCAGAGCATGTGGTGTTAAGCAGGACCTGCAGGCAAACACTGACTGGACTGCATATTTCTATTTCTGGACTCTAAGTACAACAGCAAATGAGCAGACAAATTACACAGCACAAATATGATGGGGAAAATGAATTCCCAGTAACCAAGCAACACTTCTCACTGGTCTCAAGTGTGGAAATAGGACCAAACAAAAGTTGGTAGCAACGACTTTGGGACAGGTCATAAGAAAAAGCATCATGAACCATCACTTCAAAATTATGTTTGTTATAAAGTCCTTTCCAGTTCCTCCAGATCTGGCATGTGTAGGAGCCACATCTGAATGTGCATTCAAGATGCTCTCTACATCTAGGTTATACCTGATATATTCATCTTTGTCAACAACACTTGCTCCACTGTCTTTCAAACTGAGAGACACCTAATATCATATATTATATAGTAGAGTTCTGAGCTAGGATAGAGAAGTCACCTCTGGAAGTTTTTCAGCTTTAGCTCTGACAAATAATTATTCTAGGAACTCACCTTAAATTCTGAACATACAGTACAGCAAGCACTGCCATGCAATTACAAAATAACAAATGCCCTTTCGGCAAAATAATGTATGCATAAGAGACAGTCTTCAATGTAAGCATGCAGAGACTTTTCATCTTGATTTCAAGTAACAAAACAAAAGCAAAAAAACCACAAAACATGCCGCAAAAGAAGATGCCCTTCTGGAAGTGGCCACAGACATGGCAGGACACCAGCATAATGCTGGCTATGTTCCCATAACCTTAGAAAAAATTACCTCGGCATCTTCCCCAAAGAAACGGTATTTGTATCCACATTCCACACACAAAACAGCATCTTTATACTTTTTCTTCATTTCTATGAATTGGAGTTCTAGTGGAGTGTAAATGCTTTTGGTTCTTTTATTAAGATTTGTATCTGAAGCATTTTGAGTATTTTCACAGGACTTGAGAGAGGCAGAAAACTGATTAAGATTACACTGTAATTCCTCCTGTAAATAAAACATGGAAAAATATAATTAGGAATCATCCAATAAATCAACTGTCCCCCATCCTTGGCTTACACTGACCATAGAGCTAAAAGTTGTTCTTGCATTGAAGTGCCCCCAAAGCTGCAGCACAACTATTGAAGTAGGATATACAGAATACAGTACATTGGGAATTAAAGGAATTAAAAGTCATGAAAGTCCAAGTTCATTAGTTATTCCTCAGACAGCTCAGGTGAAATCAGAACCCTATGGTATCATAAGCTCTCAAAGCACAGACTAAGACAATGCAGACTGCAAAGACTGGGAGGTCTAAACTGGCCATATATTGAAATAAGGATGAATTACTGCTCCAGTTTACAGGTGAGAAACTCCAGAACAGAGAGATTTATGATGTTCCAAAAATCCACAGTACATCAGGAAATAAACCAATCTGAGTCTCAGTTCTGTCTCACCCACCAAAACCATACTCCTTCCCCAGTCTGCACTTCCTACATAAGTTCAGCAAATCTCCCAGAATAATTTAAACACAGAAAATCTATACTACGGTTTCTAAAACCTTAAATGTGAAAGGCTTTGAGCCCACTCTGTCTGCAGTTTGTTATTTGCAATGACATTATGTAGCCTATTCTTGCCAAGCAACTTCAGCTCTACAACTCTGTGTTGTTTTGTATTGTCAGCAGAGTGATGGGTTCAGACGTGCAGAGAAAAATGCTGAAAAGGTGTATTTCATTTACAGCAAAGTTCTTCCTCATTTGTATCACAATATCAAGTACAGATAATATTGGTTAAAAAAAAATACAAAGCAACATCCTCCAGAAATTTTTAAAGCATATGACTACTCAAAATACAATTGATCAGGTTGTGCTATAAATTCTGTATCTGCAAGTAAATCCATTAAACTTCCATTTCTACCAAGTGCCTAATTCAGATGAGAAGAAATAAAGCAAACGGACTGTTTAGCAGCAATAGTAACTCAGGAAGAACACAGAAATCATACACTTTGGGTCTTGGGAACGTACAAAGAGTGCAGTCAGAGAACAACTGGGGAAAAAGAATACTTAGCTTTAAGTACAAAATCCCCACAACTGCACACCATCAAGCAAGAGAACACAAGCCAGCACAAATAAAGTTGCATTATGCCCAGAACCTGAGTGGCCTCAGGAGCTCCGATGTCTCTGCTGCAAAATCCTCAGCCCAAGAACTTGGCGGTCTTCGATCCAAGGTCTGTGCCAGCCAAGCAGGATGACCTTGTCTCATATTACAGGAAATTGTGGTGACAAAGCATGTCGAATAAAGGCACGAAAGAAGGCAAAAGGAGTCAAAACAGACACAAAAGCTGAATTGTTGAGATGGTCCTAAGTCAGCAGCTGGAGGAAGGTTACAAAGTAAAAAGCAAGACACAAACACCTAAAAGGAGCCATTCCAAGGAAGGTAGGCCAGCCCTGGAAACAGTTTCCTGTGTTTTCCAACTGACCACACCTCAATCCCTTACCACAACAGAAATTTCTTGCCACAAGCTGTCCACTTCAGCATTTGGATCCCACATTCACACAAACCAGACACATCATAGCCTTTAGACAGGGAAGGTTAAAATCTGCTGTACAGCCTTTCATACAATCTCCTTCTCCCAAAAGCCACATGTAGAACTCCATTAAAGAGCAGTTGCCACAGTGTGCCATGAGATGCCTTCTATGACCTGAATACATCACACTGAGCTGGCTGACCCCCATAACCACCAATTAACTAATGTTAACTAGACCCATAATTAAAGGGGAAGCAAAGTACTATTACTCAAGTCTCTTGACTTGTACCATACATACCATAACGGTAATTTTTCATGCAAGTTACCCTACCTTAGGCAGGAGAAAAAGCAGTGATACCTTTACTAGTTGGATTTACCAGCAACTGAATTAAGCTACATCTCAGTGATAATCCTAAACAATATTTTTGCAAAGAAAGCCTGTTAGAAATTTGACAGCCCAAATCAAAACTGGTAGAACTGAAAGCAAGCTGAACGAAGTACCACACTGAACATGTGTTATTAGGGTATTACAGCATCACTCACAGCACAAGATACAGTGCCAAGGTTTCTGCTCTCTCATGATGCTGCTGTTCAATGGTATCGCTGAAGAGCTAGGACAGGCATCCTGCTCACCTTGCAAAGAGCTCCAGGAAAACATTTGTACACGAACACGTATCTATGGGGTTCTGCTGCATCATTTCATGTCAGAGCACAGGAACACAAAAGGAAGCTTGTGCCAAAGCTTGCTGTTTTAACCCATAACAAGCAATCGACACACACCACAGGACCAAAGCTCTGTGTACCTTCTGTGCGACCTTTGGGCCAGTGTCCCAAGATGGAAGAGGATTTTTCAGTTCTGAGCTTCTCCCAGTAATATTGGGGCATTTCTCCAAATTCAGAGATTCTTTCTCCTGAAAGCCATCCTCCCAGACTCTGGTACACTGCTGGTTTGGATCACAGCAGAACTCTCTCAGTCTGTCCAGAGTTTGCAAACAGATACGGGTCTTTTCACGCTTCTGAGGTTCTTCTTCAATGAAAATACACAACAAAAACATATTAACAACTTATTTTCTAAAAGTGAATGTTTATCAGTATAACATTAGTAAGCACAGAACACAACCATTTTGCTCCATCTCTCTCTCCCCTACATTCCCTCTCCTCTCCCACTGCAGTATTTCTGCCAGTCTGACAGAATTATGCATGTAAGCAGCTTGGTTAACTTCCCCGGAAAACCAATACTCCTCACTTGTGTGCTTCTTCCTACATGGGAAGAGATGCATAATTATTTTTTGGACTGACAAGTGCACAGCCACAAAGTTAGCCAAGAACACTGGGAATCAAAGGAATGTTCTTTCAGTACATTTTTTAAGCAGACAGTATTGCTTCTTGAGGGTGTCCTAGTGATACTTCAAACTATCACACCAACGAATTTAATAAAGTTCCCACTTGGAAACTTAAGAGGCTAATTCTTCTTTTAAAATATAATGAACTTTATATTCACTGACTGGTTTTCATACCAGCATTAACTTATTAAATTCTCTGTTCAAAGCCAGATGGAATTCTGGCATTTCTGAGGCAACAGAGCAGCTGCTGTTCCACACCAAGAGCCCTGCATTTACTCTGAGGTGGCCTTCAGGCACAGCAGCAGCAGCAGATTAGGCTCCACAGAGCTATCAGTGTCATGCATGCTTCAGAACAGGTCTAAGACTCTTAAACCAACACAGGAAGGAAAACGGCAGCATCTCCACCTGGATCTCTGGACTTTACTGACTTAAGAACATGGTAAAGCTGAGTCAGATGAAGGGCATTTACAGAGTAATTCTGGAGCAAGGCTCAAATGCCCAGCTTCTGAGCCACAGAAAGGTGCTCATCATGGCTCCTCAGAGGTGTATCTTACACCCAAGGGATGCCTCTTAAAGTAGCTGCCCAAACCCTTTTTTACATTTGACAATGAAAAACTTATTTACTGGCTGTCAATACTTGACAGTTTGCTTACAGTTAACTCACTTTTATCCTCACTTTTAGTCTTCAGTGGGTTACAGATCTCTTCTAGAGTTATTTGTCGTGCCTTAGTCTTCTTTTCACAGGGCTCATTGCTTTCAGTAGATGTGCTCCTTTTTGTGTGAAACTCAGAAGCCTGAATTGTAAATGAAACTAAGTTCAGTTACCTTTTCTCTTTGCTATCCTCTGAAAGAGAGTAATGCAACCAACAACTTCACAAAGAGTTCATGAAAAATGATCCAACATCCCATCTCTGGAAGTGTTCAAGGCCAGGTTGGAGGGGCTTTGAGCATCCTGCTCCTTAGATGTCTTTTGAAACATGCACTTTGAACACTATGTAAACAGAAAATTCATCAACTTATGCTATTTCATCATTGAGCCCTTGAAAGAAGTTTGACTAAATACGAAGAAGTAACTTACAACTCCAACAAAACATAAACACTTTGCAGAGAAGCACACAACAGATGCTTTCAGAAGCTTGCTTCCACATTTCATATGGTAATCTCATGGGAGAGATCATATGGGAAATCATATGGGAAATTTCAGTTTCCTTAGACCCAAGCAGGAACTCCAGCCTCACCAACTAAACCTAAAACCTTTACATAAGCAGATCCCGTGTGAGTAGTAATTTCCAAGTCACTGTTAAATACTACCAAATTAACACTAATTAGGAAGCTTTTCCTACAGGGGCAGAAAGCTATAATCACACTTTTCAAAATATATTTTAACCAAAGGTAACCAAAATAGCTAACTTGAGACACAGGTAGAAAAAGCAAACACCCTTCCAGGGCCAAAAGGGGCTGGAAGCAGTAACTACAGGGAGACTTGAAAATATAAATTCAGAATGAAAGTCAGCTGCTGAGACACAGCCCCTTCTTCCCAGTGGTGACATAGGGAGGATCTGGATCATTGCAGGTTCTTTTGGCCTTGCACCTAATAGCACTCAGACCTGGAGTCACTTAAGCTCCATCACCTGGGCCAGGAGCTCAGCTCACTGCATGCCAGAGCTGCCCACAAAATGCAATTCATTCCTCAGTCTGCCACAAGCCAGAGACACACTGGAGAGAGACACTGGGTGTCTCTTAGTGCTAGGCAGGCCTGGGTGCTCGGTGTGCTCCACAGCTCCAGCACACCCCACCGCCCTTTCCATGCCATTATTTACACAGAAATCCAGAGCTGGTAACTTCCCAAGCGCTGCCCCTCTATAAGTATTGCTTAGTAATTGCCATGCAAGTTGTGTGACCCCAGCCAACACCTGCACATGCTCAGGGGCAGGGTCTGCGCCTGGGCTGGGTCTTTCTGACCTGTAAGTGTGAGTTTTGGGACTATCCTGAACAGAGTTCAGCTGTAGGAGATGTGGACCCTGAGTATTTTGCCAAGTTAGCAATGCATACATAGACATACACTAACATCTTGATTTACAGCCTTAAAACTTGCAAGTTCCAGCATGTCCTTGACAAAGGCATGCAGCTGCTGCCTATCCCACTCATTTCTTGCTGATCAGGCTTCAAAGTACACAAAGATCAAACACTAGAAAACATTCTGACTTAAGATAATCTCAACATATTCCACATTTTGCAAAACTATCAGGCACAACGTGTACCAGGGTCCAATACCGCAGTGAAGCCCCAGCAACATGGACCTTGCCCAGTTCAGCAAATCCATCCCAAGCTCCAGCTCCTATGAAACAGGCACATCCTGGATCACAGAATCACAGGATATCTCGGGTTGGGACTTCTCGAGACTGTCCAGTCCAACCCCCTTTGCAGGCACGGTCTCCTGGAGCAGTGACACAGGAACGTGTCCAGGTGGGGTTGGGATGTCTCCAGAGAGGGACACTCCATGCCCTCCGTGGGCAGCTGCTCCAGGGCTCTGCCCCTCCATGGAAAGAAATTCTTCCTCATGTTGGGGTGGAACTTGTGGTTTATTTTATGGCCATTGCTCCTCGTCTTGTCCCTGGCACCTCTGAAGAGTGTCTTGCCACCATTCTATGACACCCCTTTGAGGTATTAATAATGGATTTATGGGATCCCCTCGCAGCCTTCCCTTCTCCAGACAGACCAGGCCCAGCTCCCGCAGACTCTAAATTATCTCTGTGACCTCCACTGGATCCTGTCCAACATCTCCGTGCCTTTCCTGCCAGGCTGCTCCCGGAGTGACTGGGTACCAGCGCCCTGTATCACAGAGATGCTACAGGCGGGACCTCGCAGCCCGAGCCGCAGCGACCTCGGGGCCGCTATGTCCGTTTCCCAGACTGGGAGATACAGGGATAGCGGGCCGTGCCCGCGCTCGCCCCGCGCCCCTAGCGCACCGTGTTGCGCGCAACATGGCTAGGCCCCACGCTGCGGCTGCGGCTCCGCCTCCCGCCGGATGAGCCCGCTCCGCCCGCCCCGAACGCCCCGGCGCAGCCCCGGCGGGGCGCGGGGTGGCGGGGGGGGAGCCTGGCGCGG